>ML779011.1:102762-123360 GCA_009831015.1 Picea engelmannii | reverse complement strand
AGACCGGGACATCTTTGGGGATTTCTGAAGCAGGATCGAAGTTCGGGGTCCATCTATTCAAGTAAAGTCCTTGGGTGCCCATGAAGTAGGGCCCGTTCCTGAAAATAAGATCTCTGTCTTCCTTGGAGATGAATTCGAAGATATTGGAATTGTTGTTGATAATGGCAATCTTTAGCCTTTTCATCCATGACTATTATTACAAGATCTATAAAAGATAAGTTTATTCATTTTATAAGTTTGTTTTAAGTTTGTTTTATAGATATCAACGATTATCATGAAAAAAAATATAATTAAAATTATTTACTATCTAGAATCTAATTAAGATGAAGATGATTTTGATGTTGAATATTTTATATGTTAAGAAATTTAAACAACGTTGAATATTTTATATGTTAGGAAATTTAAATTTTTAATTTATTTAAATATAGAAGATGATTTTGATGTTGAATATTTTATATGTTAGGAAATTTAAACAACATTGAATATTTTATATTTTATATGTTAGGAAATTTAAATTTTCAATTTATTTAAATATTTAGATTTAAAATAAATTAATGTTATTATATATATTTAATGATTGATTTTTAATTTATTTTTAATATTATAATTTTGCTTTTGTTTTTCTTTTGTTATAATTAAATCTATAACTTAAAAATATACTAGAATAAAATCAAAATAAAATTACATATAATAAGTAACATAAAATAAAAAATAAAAAACCTACTTTATTTTTAATAAATACTCATTCTAAAATTCTAAATCTAAAGAAATGCATAATAGAGTAATCATTCAATTTTTGAATAAGTAAGAGACTTATTAGTTTCTGTCAAAGGTCGGGATTCTAGTGATCGATTTATCGTTGATCTTCGATTACTTTTCTTTTGACTAAAATTATTTTTGTGTTTCTCAAAGTTATATATAGGAAAATTAAAATAGTTATTATTTTGTAATATTTTAATTACTTTTATTTAAAAAGTTATTGGCTAATAAGTTGTATCTCTTATTGCAGACTTTTTGTTAATGGTAAGTTTTTAGTATAGGATATCTTTGTATTTTCATTGACATTGTTTTCGAGGTCTTTAAATAGCCTCTGACACAATAATTGTTTTTTTAATTTGGTATAACCTAAGTTTATTGAATCTCATTAAGTCTGTTGAGTGAATAGAGTTGGATTGTCCTGATGTATTAACACTTTTGTGCTCTATTAACACTTCTACAGTTTTAGTGAATAAATCATCCGTTAGTGAGTAAATAAGCCGATTGTTCTATTAACACTTCTACAATAGAATAAAGTAGTCGATTGTTCATATGTCACATTCCTTGTGCTTACCTCAACCCTAGCCTCACCGCCTCATTGTCCTCTTACCAAAGCTATTTTCAAATTACCTGTTAGTCACTGGCATATTTACAATGTACCAAATTTGAACTATATAGAGCTACGACAGGACCCTCTCCCTGATCTCCTTTGGTCTTGCCATGGTTGTCCTGCAATTATAGGTTAGCTTGCCTAGTTAATTAAAGAATAAGACTAGTGTGTGTCGAGCCTGCTTATCTTATTTCTCGAGAAAGACATGGCCAACTAAATATCAATGAATTGATGAATCAATGAGAAAATAGAAATGGCCAACTAACTCTCAATCAATTTATGAATCAATGAGAAAATAGAAATGACGGGGAAAGCAAGCAAGATCGAAATAACCTCTCAGATGTTTCGGGGCTTAACCAAAGAAGATTCCTTCAACGTTCAGGTCGCCTCCTCCTACTCCAGACACTCAGATATCAGATCGAGCGGCGACCTCCTTCTCCTGCTTCGGACTATCAATACAAAGTGATGAGCTCTCTGTTATACTATTTACAGTACAAAAAAAAATATATGTTTAAAAAAGGTACACAACAATTTCGATACTTTTATAACTCATTTGTAACATCATACTCATGTATTTGGTCAGTGGGAGAAGATGTTGGAAGAATGAATTGTATACCTATTGCCCGCCCTCCTAACTCTTAGATGCAATAAAGCTAATAGAACAAATATGAAGGGAGAAGGAATAGAACTACCTACTACCCTCCCTCCTAACTCTTAGATGCAAGAAATGAATCTGCTATATAAAAAGTCTTAAACAAAAATAAACCAGTTGATTCCAACTGACCATAAACAACTAGATCCAAGCTGCACTCATACAGTCTCCTACTCTTAAGACCTTCCTTCCCTCTAGCTAGCTACAAATAGACTCATCCAAATTGTGAGCATACAAAGCCTACTTGGTAACTAGAAATATATCCATCCCCATCCTTTGAATTCATACTTGGATCCTAAGATGACTACCATCATTAGTTGGTTTGTCAGATCTTAACCCAAAGCCCAGACCACAGTATTAATGGATGTGAACTCTTTAGCTCCTCGACTAACCAATTAGGAAAAACCAGAAAATAACACAGATGCTCTAAAAAATTAGTGAGTGTAGCACAAATGAACTACTTTGGTCAGAGTTGCTCCTCTCTTATCACACTAGATAAAATTAGGTATTTTTTCTTATGTATGCACTTATCCTATTTGCAACATGCGTATATGCAGGTGGGTCTGTTAAGTCCACATCCCCATCCAGCTAGATGACTGAATCTGAGGACGGAATTCAGATGTTGGGATATCCCTATACCCCCTCGCTTAGAGGCATGAGCTTTGAGTGGGCTTAGACCTCAAGGCGGGTAAGAAAGCATATAGGCATTCGGTCGGGAGGCTGCGGTCCTAAGAAGGAAAAGAAAGATCAATAAGGGAGCACTTGTCTATGAAAGGCCTTATTCTTAGGTGGTCACCTTAAGCCTTATCATATTAAGGATGACCATACACCATATTAAGGAGGACCATTCCCCAAGGTAGAAATATGGCATTGCCTCCATGAAAGGAAGAACATGACACTGTACCACATACCTCCCTCCACTTACTATTCGACTGTTAAAACCAATGCAGGATACATGTACCCAAATACTGGAGAGTCTAATCAATTAGGGAACATAATAGAATCTCACTACAGTTCCATAGTGCGCTCAGCGACCTCAAAACCATTCCAGTAACCTCAAATCCACTCTCAGCAAATAATTGTTTGATCCAAAAATAGTGGAGTTGCAGGTAGGTCGACTATTAAGCATCGTCACTAGGTTCTATTCTAGCCATATAGGCAGGGAGGATCAAACATACATGCATGCTATTCCATGCGGTGGCAATGGTAAAAATGGGTTGCAGTAAAATTTTGGTTATCACCACGGGGACAATCCATGTGCCACCCGATACATATTCGAAGACTGGTTGTTTTCCACTTGCAATAGTAATAATTAACAACGGGATCGCTACTCTGTCTTAGATCACCTAGTTAACATAAATATATTAAATCTATTATATATCTCGAGTTGTGTGTTCCTTGTAATATTAGCTACCATGTCTTAATTAATTTTGGCAGTGGAATGATTCGTCGGCATAATTGATAATGAGAATAAATGACTGAGAAAGTGGATCCACCCCAACAATTGTCCCTTGGTACCTTTATTTGTTCCTATACCAAAAATACCTATGGCGCTTTGGCAGTCGAATAGTTCCAAGCAGTTCTATCAATACTAGTTGAATCTGTAAGGGAATCATACCACACAACGACTCTCATCATTTACTATTTATATTGCTACAGGTTACATGGGATTCTCCTCTATCTCGTTATGTTGTGTGTTTACGTGGGTGTATGGAAGTGCTTCCAATGTCATGTCCAATGTGTTGTCCACATGATTTTTTTTGGTTGTGTGTCTGTCAAACATTATGTGTCTGAGGTGTTGTTCGTGTGAAAATGATAGAGGTTAGAGGTTGAATTGGATTTGAATCTTCTTTCTGGAGTATGAAAGAAGAAACTGAACTGGGAGTTGGGAATTGAATAATTTCACCATGAAACAATTCATTGACGAAGGATCCATCATTTCCCATCCAGATCGTGTGAAGTCTACATATTTGCAAGCATTCTGCTATAACTTATATTGAATCTCTTCCTCCCTCCAAGATCACCAACTCTAATCCCTTCACACTTCTAAAGCCATTTAACCCACTTCCACAGGTATGTTATTTTATTATTTTATTAGTTTATCATTTTCTCTGCATAATGGTTTTTTTGGTGCCATGGATGGGCTGCTGTAAAAATGATTTTTTTTGGGTGCTTAATTAGATTATGATGATATTTTTGGAATTGAATTTAAGAAATTTTCAACTTTCTTGTCGTCGTTCACCCCCATTTGATATGGACGAAATTTTGATGAAATTAAAGGGTTTCGTTGGTGTTGCATTGTAAGTCGGATATCTTTGTTTGCGACTTCAAATTTTGTTTCTGCTTCGAGGAGATGAGATTTGCTTTTTTTTTGTTTGTCATTTCTTTGGAACCTTGTTTTGCTTTACATGTTATGAATTTAATAGATAAAGCTAGGGATTTTATTTTGTTGTGGTAAATATTTGAGGCTTTTTGAAATTTTGTTTGGGTGGATTACAACATATAAGGGCAAGTTTTGATTTAAACAAGAACTTCTAAGGTAACATAGGTAAGGTTGTGAAGTAAGGGTAGGAGAGGGAAGTGCTTTGATCATGTTGTAGTTGGGACTGGGTCGCGATGGAAATTTTTTTATAAGGGTGAATTGCATGGGGAAAGTATGCCATAACTTCACAGTGGAGTTCGCCAACCTCGTGTGAAATCAAAACAACAAGTTCTAGTTCAAGAACACAATTTGGAACCTTCTCTGTCGAATGTTGCTGCAAATATAGGCCAGGCTTTAGTGGAACAGGTTCTGAGCAAAGTCACTAGGAGAGGTGCAGGAAGAGGAAGGGCTGCTAATCTTAATCCTATTACTAATGTTCCTCCTCTTCCAAAAGTTACTGATGTAAAGCCTACTGCTGCTGCTATTCCTGGTGCAAGACAAAGGACTACTAGTGGTAGGGGCAGAGGAATTAGATCTATGAAGAAGCCAGAGCCACCACACACTGAGGTTTTGCCTCCTGCTGTCCAAGTTGAAGCTGACCCCAAGGTTGAGGCTGAGGCCAATTTGCATTTGATTGTAAAGGATGAAGTTGCTCCTCAAAACCAAAAGATGGAAGAAAAGAGTGATGACAAATTACTAGGAGGGGAGGAGGAAGGAAGCATCACACCTCTTCTAGAGCGGGTATGTATGCATTTATCCTAATCATGTACATCTAAAATGTAGTCATGATAAGAATATTGAGGCTATTGAAAGTGCTTTTCATTGAATACATGTTAAATTTGACTATGTTTTAAATCAACATGGTATGCCAGAAATGCCAAATTACTTCTAGCCTCAATAAAATTCTAGTTTCGATGTGAATCTTACTTTTTCAAGCTTCATTCTATGTTATTTCAACATTCAGGTTTAGTTGGGAAATTCTCAAGTGTACAAGATTGAGAGAAAGTTTGGAAAAGGTGGGTTTGGGCAGGTATATGTTGGCCGAAGACTAAGTGGTGGCACAGAGCTCACGGGTCCAGATGCTTTGGAGGTACTTATTTAATGTTTGCTTGAACAAACTCACGTGGCCACTATTATTTTTATCACAGTTGATTCTATTTCCAAGGTGGTCTGGACAAGGGATTATTTGTTGAATCAATGGGCGCAAAGAGATTGTATTTTATGAATCTCAAAGAAAGTGTGTTTTTATTAGGTTTCTTTGAAGTTTGAGCATCACACTAATAAAGGTTGTAATTACAGTCGTCCTTATGAGTGGCAAGTTTACAAGTATGTATCTAAATCCATTATCATGGAATTATTTTTAATTAGCTATTCTGCCAATAAAGGTTATAATATTGGCCCTACCTATGAGTGACAAACTTAGAAGTATGTATTGTTAGTCATTATAATTATGATGGCTTGATTCATTAACTTAATGACTAGCAAGTATATGTATTTAATTTCATACTTAATTTACCATCATCTTGTTGCAGTACACTTAATGGTAGTTATGGATTGCCTTCGGCACATTACAAAGGGCATCAGGGAGATTAATATATTCTAATATGCTATAAATATGCATATTGTCCTTTTTGTATTGAACATGCATGTGGATTATTAGTTACATGGCATGAAGTCAGTGGAGGTTGACGCTGTAAAATATTCATTATTCTCTGATGACGAAATAGTAGGATGTAGCAATGTTCTCATTGTTGATAGTTCTCTATTATCTAATTATTACTGCATACTCATTCTTTTAGGTAATGGATATGTTGGGGCTCAGCCTTTGGGATGTATGGAATTCGTCGGGCCAAACGTGATTTATAGATTATGTTGGGGTTTTATTTTCAGGTTTATGATTTTGGGCCAAAATGTTTTTATCAATGCAATTTGCAGTTAACTTCTATTGGTTAACACTATGTGGAACAAAATGACTATAGAGATAGTTGCATGCATTGTTGTGGAGGCAATATCAATGCTTGAGAAATTGTGTTTAAAAGGGTATGCATGTTTTGTTTAGTAGTGGTTTGTCTTCACTATGAATCTTTGTTATGGATTGGATGTTTTGACATGGTTACTAGAAGCATTTTCCCAAGAGAGATTTTTTAAGAGTTGATTGCTTATCTCATCTCTTAATATTTATGAGGCGGTGTTGGGTTGCTTTGCAGTTTACCGAGATGGAGAAGTGATCCAAAAATATATTTTAAAGACTATGGTTAAGTTTTTAAAGCATGAGTTCATCAACCATTTAGGAATTGAAGAAAGAAGAATAAACTAATGTGATATCATAGCAGCCATAATAAGAAATGCAGATCAGAAAGAAAACATAAAGAGCAACAAACTATAACACCAAACTTGATAACGGAGTTCGGTAAAGTTGCCTACATCTCTGAGCCTTTATCTCAGTGGGGAAGGCTTTTCTTATTAATTTATTCAAATGCTAAAAATGTACATAAAAATTGCATCAAATGAATTTCAAAATATTCTCACTGTGTTTTTCTTGACTTCATAAATCCAATGCAAAATTGCATCAAATGAATTTCAAAATATTCTCACTGTGTTTTTCTTGACTTCATAAATCCAATGCAATTGACAGCACTAAAAAAGACTGAGAATTGCCTTCGGAAATGGACTTCAAAGTTTTCATATGTCGCTGGTTTTTTATGCATAATTCTTATTGTTTCTCACGTAAAATATAATTCGTACTTGTGGGTCGATGGTTAAAACTTCCATAAATAAGTGGTCTAGGGATCGAATCCCCACTAGACCCGATTTGTTGCACAAAATTTGGGTTGGTTGACATAAAATATGGTTTAAAATCCATATAATATACTTTTATGGATTAAAATAGTATGACGCGCCCTTTTTTTTTATGGTATAACCATACAATATGGTTAAAAATAAAACCCATAATACATACGTGGTGGCATAAACTTTGGATAGGCTTAACACTTGTAAACCATATGATATATGGTTACAACAACACACATTACAATGTATTGGCGCGATTTTAAAAATGGGTTTAAAAACCATATAATATATGGTAAATCTTACCTAATCCATTTTCAATGGATTCGATCCACCGTTAAAGGCTTATATCCCAACATATCTTTAATAATCCCCATTTCCACTTTAGTGGGCTTATCTACTTTAATGACTACATTATATATAGTTTTAAAAATAACTATATATATTATAATATATACTTCCTCCTTAAAATTTAATAACTTGCCATATCTTACCAATCCTAACATGCCACGTGTTGTCATGGGATTGGTCCATGTGGAAACCAGTGAGTTGTCAAGTGTCTATACAGAACTCTGCCACTTGTCGCCTATGCAACCTGCCATGTGTCAATTATGCACTTTTCCATGTCACCTTGTTCATGCCATGTGTCAACTCCAAAATGTGCCACATGTCCTTTGACCAATTGACTTTTTACCTGTTTGACCCAAACTTTAGATTGCGATAACTTCTGCATACAGAATTCGTTTTTCGATCCGTTTGCGTTGTCGAAAGCTTACGACGATCAGTCCGCGATAATGTCGTTTTATTGAGCATTTGATAAATTTGATTTTTAAGCCTTTCAAGATCCATTTGGATCACACCTCCCCACTAAGACCTTCTGGTCCTCCAAAAGGATATTAACCAGTCATCATGTGTGGGATATGCCACCCCACTTGTTCTCTATATTTAAACTCTATCATGTGCACCTGTCTTATCAAGATCAACTGTAAAACATGTTGGACAAGTTGAGCAACTAAGAGGGGGTGGGGGGGAGGCGTTGAATCAGTTGTATACACAATTTTTATCTCTTTAACACATATTACTTCTTTAATGCAACTTAAAAACTAATAAATATTTTGTCTCGGTGAAAATGAATTAGTAACCATCAACCACATGAAATGGACAAAGACAAAATATTTATGAGGAAACCCATAAAGGGAAAAAACTCTTCTTCTTCTTGTGGATGTAAAGCAAGCAAGCTACTTCAGTTACATCAAATTTTGTCTGAGCAACTACTCAAATGAGGCTACTACCTCTTATCTTCAACATCTACTGAAAGACAACTTCTACTGCCGGAATGCAAGATTCAACTTGCAATGAGACGCTTAGTCTCCCTAGCTCCTCCCTTCATCCCTTAGTACTGACTTCAACCTGTTTCAAACACTCTTCTTAAACTATCAATATCCTTTTGTTAATTTCTTTCTGTGAAAACAAACCTATAACCATCAATTCCATCTTTGCCAAACCTGTTATTGTTTTCAACCAACACGCATCTTACTCACATGCAACTCTGTTCACACTCTGTCAATGCGAAAACTGATCAGCTCAATCTGTTCATGATTACTCTGTTATAAACCTGGAAATCAAATATGTAGATAATCTTCATTGCAATAAATAATGACCTCAATGTATATTTGAATTACAAAGACAACCTTTAACTATTTAATGCATTTACCTTAGATGTAATTGTTCAATAAATCAAAATTTTCATACCTCTATTCTAGATCTATATCAGAGTTTATTCACTGTAGAAACAACCATACAATCTGCAACATCAGAGTGTACCTCTTCTCTGTGCATTTCTCATTTAAGGAGAAAATCAACTATTAACCCCTGGAATTTTCACAATCAAGAAACCAACCACATACCTCTGCACTTTCTAACTGTCTCAAACACATTTACCCCCGCATTTTCCTTCCAACAAATGAATAATGGAGTTCTAGGTAAAAACGTTTTTGAATCTCTGTGTTTTTCTTCCTGCAAATGAATAATGGAGCTCCAGGTAAAAACGTTTTTGAATCTCTGTGTTTTTCTTCCTGCAAATGAATAATGGAGTTCTAGGTAAAAACATTTTTGAATCTCTGCATTTTTCTTCCTAGAAATGAATAATGGAGTTCCAGGTAAAAACGTTTTTGAATATTTGTGTTTTTCTTCCTGCAAAATCAATAATGGAGTTCCAAGCAAAAACGTGTATGGAGCTCTACGTTTTTCTTCCAGCAAATTGATGAATGGAGTTCCAGGCAAAAACATGTATAACCCTCTGCATTTTTCTTCCAGCAAATGAGAAAGAGACTTCCAGGAAAAAACGTGAATCACCCTCTGCGTTTTTCTTCAACTAAAAAACCCATCACCGAGTTCCTAAACACACTCTATTCTCTCTGTGTTTATCTTTCACTCTTACCAAGATTAGAAAGTTTTTGCATTAGTTGATATAGCTGTCAGTGTTAACTTTTGTCTCACTTATCAAAACCCATCACTGAGTTCTTGAACACACTCTGTTCTGTTTGTGTTTCTCTCACTCTTACCAAGATCAGAAAGTTTTTACATTAGTTGATGTAGCTGTCAATGTTAACTTTTGTCTCACTTATCACAAAAATCTAACTCCTCTTAACTGGAAAACTTCCTTAACATGTGAGCCTTGGTGATATAAATTATAATGCACTTTTCTTGTCATTTTCAATTAAGCCTTTGACCACCTGTTCATTAGGTTAATTGAGTTGCTAGTCCAATAAAAATCAAATCAAACTCTTACTCATAAATACAATAATGAGAAGTTTGACATCAATGGAAACAATGCCAATGCCCATTCACTCTGTGCAAACTGGCCAAAAAAATCCCCCTTTGACATTGATGGAAAACTTAAACCTGTTCTCCCCCTTTTGTCATCGATGGCAAAGGATCAATCATACTCCTCCCGACAGAAATGCCAGTAAATACCAAGAGAATATCACCTGTACAACAGCTGAAACAACATCAACTCCCCCTATCAAAAAGACATGAATCTGTGCAAGTTGTAACCAACCTGGTAAAAGTATTGTAGAGGGGCCAAAATTCTAATAATAGAGCTGAAAGATGCACCATGGAAACCTGGAATCCCAAGTATAAGGAAAGAGAAAGATAATTACAGAAGGAAAACCCCCAATTGATCCCTGAGAATTTCAAATTGCATTTTAGGTAAGGGCTTAGTAAAGATATCAACAATTTGATCTTTTGTACCAACATACTCCAGCTTAATGATGTTACTTAAAAACTGCTCTCGGATAAAATGAGATTTAATAGGAATATGTTTTGTTTTGGAATGCATAACTGGGGTTTTAGAGATACTAATGGCACTGGTGTTGTCATAGAAAATAGGAATGGGAGCATCATAATGAATGTGTATTTCTGATAACATTTGTTTCATCCAGAGAACCTGAGTGCAACAATGTGCAGCTGCAATGTATTATGCCTCAGCAGTAGAAAGGAAAACTGCTGATTGTTTCTTGCTAGACCAACTCACCAGACATCCTGACGCAGACCCTCGTCTCCTAGATCTGTATATCGGGATATGCGCAGGATATTTTCCTCTCTTCTGGCCCAAAGAGCTCGACTGACCCTTCTATTTCCCTTTCAGGAAATCTTCACCCATAAAAAACCTTGAGAAATTCCCCCCCTTATACTTCGAGAGATCGGACTTTGTGATTTCACGAGTCCTATGGCCGAGTGTCTTGTCTCTCAGATCCCCAAAACCCGAAATTATGACACTTGGCCTTTCCTCTCTCTCTATTTCACCTTTCTCCTTATCATGATTTCGGGAGTCTCAATGTCATGCAACTCATCCCCTCAACCTCTGAAATCCCGATTTCCACATTATTGAAACCCCGATGTTTGGTCACCAAAAGAAATCGGCGGCTGTGATTCCCCGCTCGATCCAACGGTCAGCGTGATTTTTGCGTATCGGGAGTTTGAGACTCTCGATGCCAAAACCTCATGTCAACACAAACTCCGAATTCCCAAATCTTGATATCAATTAAGGCTTTTGGCTTTCCACCTTTTTGCGATTTCGGAACTTCCGTTCCCGAAATGCGTGGGTCTCCTATCTTCAGGATTCACAAAATGCCGAACCTTGATATGCCGATGGACTTTCCTATCGATATTTTCCCCGAACTCTTGGATTTCCGCCACGCATCCCCCTATGATGGACGGTCTTCAATCATTTCGTGAAATCAAATGCCGAAATGCTCTGCATACTGTCCTCTTGATCCCCGAAACCCGACATGCGAAATGCCGACAGACTCTTGATCGCCTCCACGTGTCTCAACAGATGGACGGTCCTGATTTAGATCGGGATTTCACGACTTGCGATTCCACGATGTCACAATTTCTCTGTCAACTCAAAACCCTGATAGCCGAAATACCGACAGGTTCTTGATCTTCGCCATGTGTCCTAATGAATGGACGACTCACATCAGATTTGGGGTTTTCACTATGAAGTGACCCGATCTCCTATCCTTGAGACTTCCGATATCCTAAATTCTGAAATCCCGATTCTCTATTTCCCAAAATCTCGAAATGTCAAACTCCGGCACGATTTCAGTGCTGGCCCCACAACTAGACTTTCCGCCTTTTCGAGACTTCACACTTCACGATTTTGCGAGTCTTAATGCAAAGATTTCGGGACTTCAGTTCATGAAACCTCGAAAATGGAAATCCTTGGGCAAATCCAACGGCCCTTGTTGGCTTGGATCTATGGCTCTGCCTCTCCTGAGATTGAATCTTTGAAAACAGTCGTAACCCCCTTGCTTCTCTATCAGATCAGACGGCTGGTGGGACTTCACAAATTCTCTACGGAGAATTTTGACCGTCCATCTCTTCCCTTGAGAACTTCTGTGAAATTTAAACAAAATGTTTCTCTATGTGGAACTTGTCCTCCTGCAGCATGATGTCGCTGCACCTCCTTTCAATTCTTCAAGACACTTAGCCTCTTGCTTCCCTTTGACGACTTCGAAGGTTCGAACCCTTCTGAGGTTTTCCACGACTTCAAGTCTTTCAGAAAAACTCTTGTTGGCACTCCTTGCGGCAGACCTTCAAACACTTTCAAGTGTTGAACTCCTTTCGAATCTGTGCACTCCCTGCAGTAGCAGTCTCTCAACAAGTCATTCAAGTTACAAACCCCTGAAGCTTCACTTGGCCTACGCACACTTTTCACGGCTCTTGTGCCTAACTACACTTTTGAGGAAATGAGGACAAAAACTATCCTATCTGAGCTTTCAGAGACAAACCTCTGAACTCTTTTTCAACGCACTCCTTGCAAACAATTCAACTGCACTCCTTGCAGGAACTCTTGCTCAGACAGAAAAAACAATTGAAATTCATTTCCTAACTCTTTCTCTCTTAGACTTCAAACATAATCCTGAAATCATTCATACATAGCATAGAAAACAAATGTATAACAGAAAGAGTAAAACCATGAACATACCATTCAACATACACATACAAGAAACAAATATAACGCCATGAATCTAAATTAAGACTTCTTCTATTAACTCAAATCTATGTACATGGGTGTTTTTCAAACACAGTTTCTCTGCTCCGAATCTGTACGCTCTTCTCTTGGAAATGTTCTTCACTCTCATACAATAATACAATGAGGGTGTCTATATCCCGTTTTCCCTATGCTCCTAACACTGTCAAATCTGAAAATTCAAAGCTACCTACTAACATTAACTAACATAAATTCCTTCTTAGTCCTTTAGACAAGAGCAGGTCGCTCAAGGTCTAATTACAATCTATAAGTATGCCTCTCCTTAACTATTACATTTACGTTTGGTGCATCCATCTTCAAAAGTTTTTAAACAATTCATCATGTGCCCAAAATGCGTTGGCGCTTGCCCCACGCTCGCTTGACATTGGCGATGCTCCTGCATCATACTCCTTCGCTTGAAAATTTTCATGGGCTCCTATCCATGAGATCTCGCATGGTCTGTCCATGCTTCTGAAACGCTGCTTCGTATGCCTCTTTAAAATCTGGATCATCTATGTACATGTCCCTGAGATCATCAAAACCTAGTGTTTTAACTCTGAACTCCTGCAACAGCAAACAATTCCTACTCAAAGCATCAACAACTTTGATAGCAGTTCCAGAAATATGCTTAGTTATAAAAGTAAAGTTCTGCATGTATTCAACCCATTTAACATGTCTTTGATTCAACTTCTCCTGTTGAGTCACAAATTGCAAAGCATGATTGTCACTGTATAAGACAAACTCCTTCAGAATCAAATAGTGTCTCCATTTCTTCAATGCCTGAATAATAGCATAGAACTCCTTGTCATATGTGGAGTACTTCACTTTCACTTCATTCTGCTTCTCGCTGAAGTATGCTATCGGCATGTCTTCTTGACTCAAGACTGCCCCTATTGCAAATCCACTTGCATCACATTTTACTTGAAATGTCTTTTTGAAATCCGGCAACACCAAAATTGGTTGTTCCGTAATTTTCTTCTTCAACAAATTGAAGCTTTTCTCAGCTTCTTCTGTCCAGTAAAAAGATTTATGTCTCTTCTTCACTATGTCCATCATCGGTGCACTAATTCCACTGAAATTCCTGATGAACTTCCTGTAGAAACTAGCCAGTCCGTGAAAAATTTGAACTTCAAAGATATTCTTTGGTGACGGCCAATTCTTAATCACCTCCCCCTTATCTGGATCCATCCTCAACTTATTTGCAGAAATAACAAACCCCAAATAAATGAGCTCTATCTTCATGAATGAGGATTTCTTCATATTTATCAACAGCTTCTCCTGTTGTAGCCTCTTCATTACTATAGCCAAATGTTTCAAATCCTCTACCTCCGTCTTACTGAAAATCAATATGTCATCAAGGTACAGAATGACAAATTTTCTGATGAAATCCTTCAGGACTTCGTTCATCAACCTCATGAAGGTACTTGGCCCGTTCGTTAAGCCAAATGGCATAACAAGCCATTCATACAACCCTTCGTTAGTCTTGAAGGTTGTCTTCCATTCATCACCTTCTCTCATGCGAATTTGATGATAACCACTCTTCAAGTCAATCTTCGAAAAACAAACTGCCCCACTTAAGCAATCCATCAGATCATCCATCCTTGGCAATGGGAATCTGTACTTGATGGTTATTTTGTTGATCGCCCTCAAGTTAGTACACATCCTCCAACCTCCATCTTTCTTTGGACTGAGCACTGTTAGAACAACACATGGAATCAATCTTTCTCTAACCAACCCTTTGTCCAACAAATCCTGGACTTGTCTTTTGACCTCTTCATTCTCTTGCAGCGTTAATCTGTACACTACTTTGTTTGGCAAACTAGCTCCAGGTATGAAATCAATATGATGACTCACACTTCTGATCGGTGGCAATGAACGAGGTAGTTCATCCACTACTATGTCAACAAACCCTTCCAACAGCTTCTGAACCTCTTCTATTAAATCATCTACCCTTGTACTGGTTAAAACAATATGTGGCTTCCTGACCACAATGAATTGTGGTTCCTCCTTCTTCTTAACCTCTGTAAGAAGTTCGTTCCCACTCATGAGAAGTACAGTGTTGCTTACTTTAGGTTTCACCTCCTTATCTTTCATTGGAAGCAACATGTGAGTTCTCCCATTCTTCTCTAGGGTGTATGTGTTCTTTCTCCCATCATGAATCACATTTCTGTCATATTGCCATGGTCTACCCAGCAATAGATGACAAACATCCATGGGAATAACATCACAGAGTATCTTATCATTATATCCTTCTATTTTAAACTCAACTAAACACTGTTTAGTGACATTTACCTGATGTCCTTTTTGTATCCATGAAACTCTATATGGACTTGGATGTTCAATCGTCTCCAGCTCCAGCTTTTCTACCATCTCTGTAGAAACAAGATTATCTGTTCTACCACTATCCATAATGACCTTGCATACCCTTTCCTTGGTTTTGCAAGCAGTCTGAAAAACATTGTTCCTTTGTACTGGATTTTCCACCTCCTTCTCTGGTGTTAAGAGAACTTTTCGCATCATCAACGATCTTCCGCCTTCAGCATCTTCTTCCTCAACATTCTGCCTTTGTGCTTCGGCAATGTGAGTCTCACCACCTT
Source organism: Picea engelmannii (assembly GCA_009831015.1). Lineage (NCBI taxonomy): Eukaryota > Viridiplantae > Streptophyta > Pinopsida > Pinales > Pinaceae > Picea > Picea engelmannii. The sequence continues at coordinate 107,994 of ML779011.1, read as the reverse complement.
CTTTCTTCTTATCTGGACATTCATAAGATTTGTGTCCATTCTTTCCACATGTGAAGCACTTTATCACTCCACCTCTTCCTCTTCCTCTACCCCTAGTACGAGGAAAAATGTTTCCATCTGCATACTAACCTCTATGTTCGGTATGCTTCCCTCTCTGTGAACGTCCACCTCTCTTATTCTGAGTCTGAGGTTTCTTCCAATCTTCTTTAGGCTTCTGATTTCTATCTTGGACAATTGATTTGCCTCTGGGATGACTTCTGCCTCGGCCTCTCTGACCTTGTTTTTGGCTCAGCTTCTCTTCAGCTTTTAGAGCCATCTGATAAAAATCTTCCACCATTCAGATGGTCAACATGCTCATCTCATCCTGAATGTCATATCTCAGGCCATTCATGTACCTAGCAACCTTTTCATCATCGCTTTCCCGATGACCTGCCCTGATGTTCAGCCTATAGAATTCTTCAGTATATTCCTTCACTATCATCAACTTCTATCTCAAATTTTGCATTCTTCGAAATAGAGTAATCTGGTAATCCCTGGGAATGAATTTCACCTTCATCTTCGTAATCATCCTATCCCAACTCTTGATTTTCTGCTTTCCTTTGCAGCGTCTGTCAGCTTGTAGTTCATCCCACCACAATGTTGCATGTCCTTTCAATCTTGTGACGACATGTTTGACCTTCTTGTCTTCCTCAACATCTTCATAGTCAAAATAAGTGTCCAGAGATCTAATCCAGTCTATAAGCTCTTCAGCATCCAGGTTTCCCTCATATACTGGGATGTCCATTTTTTCCCTAGCACCCATCCTTGCAACAACCCTGAGTAGGTGTTCATTTGCTGCATCTTCAGCTGCAACTTCTTCCCCTTCATGTTTGGCTTCATTTTCACTTTCGGAATCACTAAGATCCCTAGCACCGACTGTGCACCTCTGTGATGTCTCTATGTCCTCAAGTCTAGCGCGTAACTCACGCATATCTCTTGCCATGGCTGGGTCAAGCATCTTCCTACCTCTTCTTCTTGGTATTTCCCTTTCCTCTAGCGGATCAGGGGTTTTCCTATCCCTTCTTCTTAGTGGCATGGTGAATCTTCCTTTTCCTTGCTACAGAAAGAAAAGAAACCTTTCTGTGCTCTGATACCACACTTGATGCAGACCCCTGTCTCCTAGATACGCAGATCAGGATCCGTGCAGGATATTTTCCTCTCTTCTGGCCCAAAGAGCTTGACTGGCCCTTCTATTTCCCTTTCGGGAAATCTGCACCCACAAACAACCTTGAGAAATTTCCCTCCTTATACTTCGGGAGATCGAACTTCATGATTTTGTGAGTCCTGTGGCCGAGTGTCTTGTCTCTCAAACCCCCCAAACCCAAAATTATGACACTTGGCCTTTCCTCTCTCTCTATTTTTCCTTTCTCCTTATCACGATTTCAGGAGTCGCAATGTCATGCAACTCATCCCCTCGACCTCCGAAATCTCGATTTCCACATTACCGAAACCCCGATGTTCGGTCACTAAAAGAAATCGACGGCTGTGATTCCCCCCCACTCGATCCAATGGTCAGTGCAATTTTCTCGTATCAGGAGTTCGAGACTCTCGATGCTGAAACCTCATGTCAACACAAACTCTGAATTCTTGAATCCTAATATCAATGTCGGCTTTTTTCTTTCCACTTTTTTGCAATTTCGGAACTTCCGTTCCCGAAATGCGCGGGTCTCCTATCTTCAGGATTTGCGAAATGCCGAACCCCGATATGGTGATGGACTTTCCTATCGGTATTTTCCCCGAACTCTTTGATTTTCGCCACGTGTCCCCCTATGATGGACGATCCTCAATCATTTCATGATTTTTTGAAATCAAATGTCGAAATGCTCCGCATCCTGTCCTCTTGATCCCCGAAACCCGACATGTGAAATGCCGACGGACTCTTGATCGCCACCACGTGTCTCAACATACGGACGGTCCTAATTCATTTTGGGATTTCGTGACTTGCGATTCCCTGATGTCACAATTTCTCTGTCAACTCGAAACCCCGGTAGCCAAAATACCGACAGGTTCTTAATCTCCACCACATGTCCTAATGAATGGATGACTCAGATCAGATTCGGGGTTTTCACTATGAAGTGACCCGATCTCCTGTCCTCGAGACTTCTGATATCACTAATTCCAAAATCCCAATTCTCTATTTCCCAAAATCTCGAAATGTCAAACTTCGACATGATTCTGGTGCTGGCCCCACAACTAAACTTTCCGCCTTTTCGGGACTTCGCACTTTGTGATTTCATGAGTCTTAATGCAAAGATTTCGGGACTTCAATTCATGAAACCCTAAAAATGGAAATCCTTGGGCAAATCCAGTGGCCCTTGTTGGCTTGGATCTATGGCTCTGCGTCTCCTGAGCTTGAACCTTTGAAAACAGTCGTAACCCCCTTGCTTCTCTATCAAATCGGATGGCTGGTGGGACTTTGCAAATTCTCTACGGAGAATTTTGACCGTCCGTCTCTTCCCTTGAGAACTTCTGCGAAATTTAAACAAAATGTTTCTCTGCATGGAACTTGTCCTCTTGCAGCACGGCGTCGCTGCACCTCCTTTCAATTCTTCAAGGCACTTAGCCTCTTGCTTCCCTTGAACGACTTCGAAGGTTCAAACCCTTCTGAGGTTTTCCACGACTTCGAGTCTTTCAGAAAAACTCATGCTGGCACTCCTTGCGAAAGACCCTTAAACACTTTCAAGTGTTGAACTCCTTTCAACTATGTGCACTCCCTACAACAGAAGTCTCTCAAAAAGTCATTCAGGTTACAAACACCTGAAGCTTCACTCGGCCTGTGCACACTTTGCATGGCTCCTGTGCCTAACTGCACTTTTGAGGAAATGAGGACAAAAGCTATCCTATCTGAGATTTCAGAGACAAACCTCTGAACTCTTTGTCAATGCACTCCTTGCGGACAATTCAACTACACTCCTTGCAGGAACTCTCGCTCAGATAGAAAAAACAATTGAAACTCATTTCTTAACTCTTTCTCTCTCAGACTTCAAACATAATCTTGAAATCATTCATACACAGCATAGAAAGCAAATGTATAATAGAAAGAGTAAAACCATGAACATACCATTCAACATACACATACAAGAAACAAATATAACGCCATGAATCTGAATTAAGACTTCTTCTATTAACTCAAATCTTTGTACATGGGTGTTTTTCAAACACAGTTTCTTTGCTCCAACTCTATATGCTCTTCTCTTGGAAATGTTCTTAACTCTCATACAATAATACAATGAGGGTTTCTATATCTCATTTTCCCTCTGCTCCTAAAGCTGTCAAATCTGAAAATTCAAAGCTACCTACTAACATTAACTAACATAAATGCCTTCTTAGTCCTTCAGACGAGAGCGGGTCGCTCAAGGTATGATTACAATCTATAAGTACGCCTCTCCTTAACTATTACATTTACGTTTGGCGCATCCATCTTAAAAAAAATTTAAACAATTCATCATGTGCCCAAAATGCGTTGGCGCTTGCCCCACGCTCACTTGACGTTGGTGATGCTCCCGCATCACATCCTCCAAGATAAAATGTTGCTCCACTAGTACTCTTCCTGTCATCAACATAGCTTGCCCAATCAGCATCAGTGAAAGCATACAAATCAAGCTGATTACCCTTAGGATACCATAAACCATACTATGTTGTGCCCTTAAGATATCTGAGAATCCTTTTGACTACAAGTAAATGAGAATCTTTAGGAGAGGCTTGAAACCTAGCAACTTGAAAAATTGTATGCATAACATCGGGCCTTGTATCTGCAACATATAGAAGACTACCAATCATAGATCTGTACATTGTTTGCTCAACATTTTCATAATCATCATTTTGACTCAACTTACATCCAGTAACCATGGGAGTGCCAACTGGTTTACAATCCTACATTTGCAATTTCTTAAGCATTTCATTGATATATTTAGTTTGAGAAATGAAAATACCTTCATTAGATTGAGTGATTTGAAGACCTAAGAAAAATTTCATTTCACCAAGGATGGACATCTCAAACTCATTCTGCATACTTTCAGCAAATTGTTGGCTAAGTTGATCATTATCACTCCCAAAAATAATATCATCTACATAAATCTCAATAATGACCAAGCTATCATGTTCTTCTTTAATATAAAGATTATTGTCAGTGTTGCCTTTTCTGTATCCTTGCTACCTTAAGTATTTATCAAGCCTAGAATACCACGCTTTTGGAGCTTGCTTTAGCCCATACAAAGCCCTTTTCAACCTATAAAAATGATTTTCTGCTTCTTGCACCTGAAACCCATCTAGTTGTTCCATGTATACTTCTTCCTCTAATTCAACATTTAAAAATGCAAATTTTACATCCATTTGATAAACTTTAATGTGCTTGGAACTAGCATAAACCAAATTCAGCTTGATGGATTCCATTCTTGCAACAAGAGCATAAGTTTCTCCATAATCTATGCCTTCTACCTGTGCATACCCTTTACAAACCAGTCTAGCTTTATTTCTAGTCACCTTACCTGCTTCATCCTGTAGAAATTTTGATACAAGTTAAGTATTCTTGCGATTCTCCTAATCTAACCATTTCCTCCACTGTTAAATACATAATCTCTTCTACTATTATTCTTTCGAAAAATTAAACCATGATCACAACCATGAGCACAAAGTGAAATATTAATAACACATAACACATAAGTTTTTCTAGGAAAGCGTAAAGCTAAAAACCCCACTATCATATATTATGTATATCATGAATCATGAAACAATATCCTACAAAACTTTAATCCAAGAGCTCTCAGTACAATACAATCGTCTCACACTGTCATACACAAATCAACAAATACATGTGCCAATTCCTGTGTCCAGACAACTTACCTCCTCTACACAATCTCTACAATTCGAATTCTCACAATCGAATACACATTGCCTAGTTTGCACATGCTCATAAGCATATCCAATGCATGTGTGAACAACTCACAACAGATAGCCAACTGTCCCTTTCACCTGTTATCTCAACTGGATGTCCATTGGAATTGACATGCATGTAGTTAACCGTGGTGAGTCTTCAGTTGCATGTGAGTTTACTGATTGTGAATTAACGAATAATTAATTCACTGAACTCTCACTAGTGCAACTGAGCTTAACTCGCTTAACTACACTTATAATTCTATTACAATTCCAAATCACTTAGTTATGAATGAGATAATAGATTAATATTTATTGTCT
>ML779011.1:35617-88429 GCA_009831015.1 Picea engelmannii | reverse complement strand
GAATAAAGATACTATTAAAAAAACGTCAAATCGAAATTTAAGGAAAAAATGTGGTGTGATAAAGAGTTAGAGGAAAAAAGAAAATTAAGGTATTATAAAGATGTAATCAACCCTAATCTAGAAGATCAAAATTATCTATCTATAAAGATGTGATCAACCCTAATCAACCCTAAGATAAGAAAAAATTCTCACGAGCTCCATAGTGAAACTGGGCATTGGTCAATTCCTAAAACGTCATGGGATGAAAGAGTGTGTCACCTTTGTGACACTAAGAAGGTTGAAGATGAAAAGCACTTTCTCTTAGATTGTCGAGCCTATACCCATACTAGATCTCATTTTCAAAATATTGATCACACTACCAACCTTCCTAACCTCTTAACTCAACAAAAGTATGGTGATCTTGGAAAGCTTCTCTTAATGCTTTTCGAGCACAGAAACAAAATTCTAAAGAATCACTTGCCCTCTTAAGGTCCGATAGATCAATTAGGTCTTAGTGGACGTTAATCATCATCATCATATGGTTAAAAATAAAACCCATAATACATACGTGGTGGCATAAACTTTGGATAGGCTTAACACTTGTAAACCATATGATAATGGTTACAACAACCCACATTACAATGTATTGGCGTGATTTTAAAAATGGGTTTGAAAACCATATAATATATGGTAAATCTTACCCAATCCATTTTCAATGGATTCGATCCACCTTTAATGGCTTATATCCGAAAATATCTTTAATAATCCCCATTTCCACTTTATTGGGCTTATCCACTTTAATGACCACATTATATATAGTTTCAAAAATAACCATATATATTATAATATATAATTTCTCCTTAAAATTTAATAACTTGCCATATCTTACCAATCCCAACATGTCACGTGCCATATCTTACCAATCCCAATATGTCATGTGTTGTCATGGGATTGGCCCATGTGGAAATCAGACAGCTGTCAAGTGTCCACACAGAACTCTGCTACTTGTCACCTATGCAACCTGCCATGTATCAATTATGCACTTTTCCATGTCACCTTGTTCATGCCACGTGTCAGCTCCAAAATGTGCCACATGTCATTTGACCAGTTGATTTTTTACTTGTTTGACCCAAACTTTAGATTGTGATAGATTTTGCATATAGACTCCATTTCTTGATCCATTTGCATTGTCAAAAAGCTTACGACAAGCACTTCGCGATCATGTCATTTTCTTGAGCATTTGAGAAATTTGATTTTTGAGCCTTTCAAGATCCATTTGGATCAAGAAGAGACTAATATGAACGATCATTTATTATTTACTTTATCTAGAGATTGCCTATGTGACGTGGCCTATGTCTTACTGTTGAAACATGACGTATGCCTTGTGTGTTTGCAGTGGTTGTCATTCGTACAACCTCCCTTTGTCTTAGCCTGCATCAAATAGGTACACCTTCTAATGGTCATTTTTGTTTGAAAACAGATGTCATTTTTTATTTGGAAAATAAAGAAAACAATCAACCCAGTTATTGTTTTAAATAAATAAAAAACCCAGTTAGGGCTTAACATTATTGTAAGTAAATACATAAGTACACATTATGCCATTCATTTTCTTCGGAAAAAGGTAGAAAACAACTAACCCAATTAGTGAACTTGATTTTGTTTTGAATTGAAAACCCAATTAGGGATTTTAACATTATTGTAAATGAATGCTTCATTATATATTTTGTCATTCATTTTCTTCTTAGAACAAGAGAAAACATGTAACCTAGTTTCTTGTGGTTTTGAATAGGGAAGTTGGTTAGGGATTGATATTATTGTAATATTTATTTTAAATTCTATATTCACCAATTATATCATAAAATTAATATATATTCAAAATTCTCCTCTACCAAAACTTAAGGAAACCTGGTTAGAGATTAATATTGTTTTAAGATTTATGATAAGTTCTATATTCACCGACCATATCATAAAATTAATATACATTTAAAAATCTCCTCGTCCAAAATTTATTTGTCTCCAACTTTATATTTGTTGAAATCGAATGAGGATCACATTAATGTAATCATAGAAAAGCATTGTTACCTTGAACTAGGTAGCTAGGAGCCTTGATGTGCTATATTCTTAGAGTGGATTTTGTTCCTTAAATTGTAAGGTTTGCCTCCAGGTTTATTTATTTATATTGAATTAGGATCACATGAATCTAATCATAAAAAGGCACATTGTTACTTAAACCTTGATGCGATAAGATCTTAAGTCTTGTTACTTTGATAATATCTTGATTGGTTGTTGTACCATACCCTTTATCTGAATAAGGGAGACAGGACACAGGTGCTCAAAGTAGGACATCCATGAGGTTTGATGTTACTTGTATTTTATCCATGAGGCCCATAGTTGAGCAAGAAAGAAAGATTGATAAAAATCTAATCCACAAGCTAAATTGGTTTAAGTGAACGTTTATAAGATATTTTAATTTGTTTATTTACTAATTTCTATGGAAGGGTTTAATTTGTGTTGTACAGTGGGAGATTCTATCCAATGGAGGTTTAGTCCAAGAAATGCCACACATTGCCAACAACCAAGATCCTGGAAATTGTGTCTCTCTTCTGCTCGTCAACGTAAGTTCATACTATCGAGGTCTTCAATAATTTCCGTGAATTCATATACTGTTGCAACAAAGTCTAATGCACTTGTTAATTTTTTTGTTTTTGTTTTGTAGAACTTGAATTCGACCCAGGGTAACATGCTTATTCTCAAGGAGAGCTACTTTTTGGTTTAAGTACCTCCCACATATCCCCATCCTATGTCTTTGGTGGTGGGTATTTCTCTCGATACAATGTGGGGTAAAATAGGTATGGTTCTTACTTTTTCATCTATATCTATTGGTGAGACTCGATCAACTACCACATCTCCATCTATATCTATTGGTGGGTCTTTATATTAATATGGATCCACATAAGTAGAGTGTTAGACTTGGAAGAACCTTGCTTATGACTCCTACTTTTCACCTACACCAAGAATTTAACTACTTAATTAAGTAATAGTGGAGACACAAATATATATATATATATATATTTTGCTTTTGCACCATACTTGCAATCTAATGATATTGATGGTTAATTTCTCAATTTTAATTATTTCAAAATTCAATTTACTTCTACACTCCATATTTATTCTACATTTAACATTTTATTTGCAATCTCATTTTTTTCATTTTCAACACTATTTAACTTAGGTTATTAATGATGTAGCTCTCGTTTGAATTAATTGATAGATGGCATAACCTTTTCTCATAGTTATTAGTTTATTTCTTCATTAGAATTTAATATGCATAATTGATTAGGACTGGGCTTAAATTCTAATTGTTTATTTAAAGGAAAGTAATTACATTTTCTCATGCATCTGAGAGTGGAAAGGTATTGCTTGATTTACTTTGGGATATCAATAAGTCATGTAATTGTTGTTCGCGTGTTATGCAGGGAATTTATGCCATATGCTCAATGCATTTACATATGGTGTTGAAAAGTTGGGACAAATACTACTTTCTTCCAACGAAACCATTGTTGAATAGCTAGATAAGTTTTTCCTCAATACAATGAAAAGGCATGACAATGGACATCGTCCAGATGTTCCGGATATCATATTCTCCTCTGGCTGAGGAAACTACAGGCTTTCGGCGATCACTGAACTCAGATCTTAAATAAAATAAGTTTGATAAAAATGCAACTGTGTCCCTCCAAGAAACAAACGAAATAAACACCACTACTCTAATGATTCATATGAAAATTATCTACTTCATAAAATTTCATTTATATGCTTCGTTGAATAGTGCCATAGTTGTACAAGCTTATCAAGCTAACATGTTTTTAATATAGCTCCCTATTGGATTCATTTGATGGCAAATGAAATAGGACAGGGCATCAAGTGTCCTAGTTTCTCCAATATGCCGCCAAATTGTTGAAATAGTAATAATAGTGTGCAACTTACAAAAGGAAATCCTATCTCTGGAAATCAGTTAGAAGGGTTGAAAAATATCTTTGCAATAGCTTTTCTGGTTAGGATATTGTAACCTCAGCAAAGAACAACCTCAAATAGGCGTGATTTTAGGATTTCAGGGATTTCCAAAAGCAAAGCTATTATCACCCACTCACCCTCTACATAAAAAAGTGAAGCGAAGGAATGTTGAATATTAGATATTTGAATGAATGTTGAATATGAGATCGTTGAAGGATTTTTCCATATAATCATCCCATCGCTGGAACTCACTCTTTTAGTCTTTGCTCGGTATTTGACTAACTGAACAAACTATTTTCTGACTTTGTGTTTAGTGCAGTTATATTTTGTACTCATTTGGATTCTCTACATTTGAAGTTGAATTTAGTGTTGCTTATTGATGTTAAGTGAGCTTACTCAATTTCTAATGCATACATCTATCTGTATTATCTGAATTTCTAAAGCATAGAGGGAGCCCTGTTCTTAGATTGAATTCCCTCCATTCACCTTCTTCTACATGCATCCACCTTCTTCTACATTCTTTAGCGTTACTTCCATGAAGAGTGCTCTCCATGCATGCCTTCTAAAGCCTTACCGTCCATCCATTAAGAACCTGAGGCGTCTTGGTTTACCGACAATCACCTAGTTGCATGTTGCCTAAATTTAACTTGACTTCCACTTCTTAGATTGTATGCTACATCATGCAAACACATGCCAAAAAAACTTCTCGGCAGGGACATCGCCAAGTAAGAGACTTATTTGCATTAGACATAGTTTGGTTGAGAATTAATTTTATTTATGCTTAAGATATGTACAAACATAGAATTGATAAGGATAGAATCTTCCATGTACATAATATTGATTGTAATGTTATGTACAGATTGTTGATGTAATATATAATTCCACAACTATGAGGTTTAAAATATTTAAGATTGGTTTCAATTTCTTTATATATATAGAGAGAGAGATATATTATTTTTAAAAAGGAAATAAATGAATATGTTATAATATAAAAAACATATTATATTTTTTGTATTTTTAATTGAACATTAGTTACATAAAGGTAAAATTTGAAATCTTTGTTTTTGTGTAAATTAAAAAGTAATGTATTACCTTGTGTTAGCAAAAATCACACATGTTTGAGTATACAATAGAGCAGGCCACCTATTCTGCCACAATAGTGGAAACCAAAATGCATGGACAATATTGTTCATAAACCTTAAAGAGACATATGTCAAAAACATGGGGACTTGCCACCTGTTTTGCTACAAGAATGGAAACCAGAACAGGCGGTAGACTAAGTGCCCCAACCAACTAGTGAACTAGAACTAGAGTCTGTGATGCACAAAAGACTTAACACTAAGACCAGAGAAAAAACCTGTAAGAGAACTAGACATGAAGCGAACCCGAGCGTCCATCCTAGTGAAGTTAGAAGACAAAAGGCTGGAAGAAATTCGTACATCGAATTTTCATAGGCTCGCTTGAAAGGGAGTCATACAGGACGTCCAGGCGCTTGCTGAGGGTGCGTTGGTTGTGTTGCTGCTCTGCCAAATACTTGTGCATCTCGAAGATCAATACTAGGTGGTATTCCATGAGCCTGCAAGAGATGGGAGATGGCTGAGCATGCTCTTCAACATCGTCTTCTTTCCAACATTCATCCCAGTTTGTTCCAGGGTCCTATTCCATGGTAGTAGTGCCAAAATCCTTAGCAGGGGTAGAATCTATAGTAGGGTCCTCTTCCATAGTAGCAGAAAAATTATTTCCAGAGTTCTCCTCCTGAAGAGGGATTTACTCTTCCACGATGCATTCTGTCTTGACTGGCTCATGGAAAATCATAAGGGTTTTGGTGCAAGTGGTCGGTCATTGTTCCAAGGTGGTCATTGGAAAAAATGGCAAAATTTCCTCCCTGTTGGGCAAAATTTCCTCTTCCACTGGACAACCTCCATGGAGACGCTCTGTGTTTGATGGATGGGGCTCTGGTTGAGCTGCCTCATGCTAATTCTTATCAGAGGAGGGTGAGTGGTCCGAACTGTCGCTTGGGATGAGAGCGAAAGAGGCTGGTCCCATTTGTTTTTTCCTACCAAACTAATTGTAATAGGCTACCCCTTGCCTAGAATTACCTCTCTCGTGAGGCATGGCTAAGTAGAGCACGGGGCAAATGGAATCAACAATGGTGCAAGTAGGAGATAGAGGATGGAAAGCCATAGCATGGAGAAAAGCGAGCAAAATTAGACTGTGAACTGCGGCCAAATGCCCAATATAGGAGCCCCTCGTAGGACGATAAGAGAAGGAGGATGGAGAAGTTGATGGCTCTAGTATCCATAAGTGATGGAGTAATGGGAATTCACTGTATTGTACTGGTGTCGAGGATCCGAACCTTAGTCTCCATTAAGACCCATCACAGTAAGCCTTGGCAGAAGTAAAAGATAGACATCACGACTGGACAGGGGAGGAGGGTGGCGGCGAGGGGCCTTAACTAACCTCGTATCCGCCCCATCTATTGATGTGTTTGCTCCATGTGTCACCCCATCCGAGGAGAGGCAGTCCTATAGAGCTAGTTATTGGCACTGCTTTAGAAGTTGTGAATCTTGTTGGTTCAGGGTGTTGATGATGAGGAGCTCTGCCTGAGTATTGACACCTTAATTAGCTAGTTGGTATGTTACTTTCTTGGCTTCTCGTTTGATGTGCGAGGGGAAGAGAGTAATGGGAGGAAGTAGTGAGGCTTGTAGAAGAGAGAGGGGACCTATGAGGCTCCAATTGGGTGTGATTTTTTTTGGATTTGATCCCTGGATAATTTTTTTGGCTAGTGAAATGATGACTTTAGAATCTCCTTTGATTATTAGGGGCTGCAAATTGAGGTCTAGAGCTAGTTGGATTCCTTTGATGAGGCCCCAAATCTCGACAGGTTTGTTCGTATCGTACCCCAGAAAGCCCACTCTAAGATGCTTGATTTTCCCCATGTTGTCTCTAATTATGACTCCATAGCCTGTTGGTTTGGGATTTCCCTTGGAGGCTCTGTCGAAATTCAACTTCCAAAAACTTGGTGGGGGGGGGGAGTTCCAAAAGGTGGAACATCAAGCTGGAGGGGCGGGGGGATCAGAGAGAAGGAGAGGTGTTTTTGGGATTATTTTCTTCCAAGTAATGAATATGTTGGATTTTGGAGGGGCATTGGGGATATCCTCTTGAATCCAAGTCTGAATTTGAATTGTTTCCCAAATGCTTATTGTAATCTTGTCCTAGATATCGGAGGGGTGTTATAGCAAGATTTGCCTCACCCTATGTAAACTTGCACATAAGGCCTTTTTCCATTTCCCTATGTAGACTTGAAGTCCCTTTTTGCAAATCCCAGAGCTAAAATATTAATTTTTCCACATATACGCGCCCTACCTATAATACAACATGTGTATATGTAGGTTGCACCACTACAACCCACATACATCGGGATTTGTGCCCAAAATTAAAAAATGGTGTCAGGTTTCCATGTCACATCATGAGATCCATGATCCTTGGCCTTCCATATACTATAAACGTATCAACTCAGCCCTTCAGTTCCACTTGAAGGCTATAAATGGGCCAAATCCAAGCTATGGAAAGGAGAAGAAGAATTCAACTTTGAGAGCAAAGTTACTCCGGAGAAATTATTCACTTCATATTGAGTCTACATCCCTTTGTCCTTTTAAGTATGAACACATTGTTCAGCCCCCAAGATATTCCCTACTTGATTGAGAACCTCATTGTCTCTCTTATATGAGCTTTCCTTTGGTGGAGGATTGAAGTGATAGAGGCCCATCTAGAAGGGACTTATTTTCTTGGTTTTGAATCATGCCGGAATGGAATTTTGTAATTCATTCACTTCTGTTGATTACATTTTAATAGAAATACTTATTTCTAGTCTAATTAATGTCATGCAAATATATGAATTGTTATTCCATGGGCGTATTTGTTATGAATATTGATGGATCATGCTATTGAATGTGATAACTTTATATATTATCACCATATTCTTGTGTTTCTTGGTTGTTGAGGACAAGTTGCAGGTGTATTGCTTTGAGTCAAGTGCTCAACACTGGACTTCATCTAACGTCTAGATGAGGTAGGCCTTTTATCTTGTCTTGCTAGCATATTTGTTTATATATCATACCTGAGATTAGAGTTGATTTCTGCAGTCATTTATGTCTGTTGTGGTTTACCCCTAGCCATAGAGAGATTTTCCTCTTAACAGAATTGACAACCATACTGGGGATAGAATCTTCTTTTTCGGGGTTTGGAGTGTTTTTCTCCTTTGATTGATCTCATTTATATTGAGTTTCTTGTCGTCTTATTGCTTGACAACCTCTGTTCATTATAGGTCTAAGTTTCTTAGCTTTCTCCTTAGCCTGGCTGTGTTTTAACACACATACATTGGTTTTTGCCTGACAGTCACGTAAATAAGTGAGTTGTTCTCCTGCAAGATGCATATATATGTGCTTTTCTCCTGAACAGTCGCATACATCATCCTTTGCTTCTTGGTTGCTAGGTTTGATGGTTGTTGGATAGGTTTTGATGATTGTTGAGTCTTCTTAGGTCTCTGTTATGACTGTTAAGTGTCTGTGGAATGACAACAAACCTTTCTTTGGTTGAATTTTTGGGCGGTGCCTTTCTTATCATCTTTTTCATTTGATTGTCCTTGCATATTGGGCTAGGTGTTTTCTTTGTGATATCCTACTTGGTTTGTCTATATTTACATACAGTAGAGTCTTTATATCGAGTTGTTGTTCAGTCCTTGCATTTTCATTCCTTTATATTGAAAATAAAAAAATATTAGGCATTTTGCATTGATGGCATTTGATTTTTAGGTCTTTATCATTGATCTTAGTACATGTAAAGAAAGATTGCGTCTTATTTAGAACTGCAGAACTGAATTGAAAATTGCATTTTGAAAAGCATATCATTTATTGGGAATAAAGTTAGGACTTTACATTGTATTCATATTCATTTATTTTACTTAACGATTCATAACATAATTAGTTTCACGACTGCACCTTTTTGAGCAAGCAAGGCCACTAAAAGTAACGCTTATAATTTAAAATTGATTAGTAATGATTTTATTTTCTAGGGTGCACACACTAGCTTAGGATTTAGAGCCTTGGAATAGGATTTTGTGAGTAAACTTCTCCAAGGCTCTTAAATCAACATATGTGTCTGATTAAGGGAGTGTGTCTGATTAAGGGAGTGGAGGCATCCATTGTATAATCAGTAATATCAGGAGGCTCCTCTTACACCGGAGTTAAGCACGAGGTCACGTGAGGTTGGTTGAAGGGATATCCCCCTGATACCTTCTTAGTGTCAGATATATTTCTAGGGATCTATTCATATATGGGGATCTTGCTAGTACTTTTACCTCTGTGAGAGGTGGTGCTTTCTAGGTTTCGGGCTTTGTTACCCTACCCATACGATGGACCTGACTTACAACTATTCGCATGTGCATCGGTTATATCATGGTTTCTTAGTTGTTTGACTTAGGTACCACATAGGTTACTTGCAGGGGTTATTCTATAGGTACCCTGGATCAGATAAGGGTCGGAAAACACAAAGCCTTTATGGAGGATTACCTCTTTGCGGGGATCTGACCAACTGGTTGTTAAGCCCACGATGGCCCTTATAACTGATTATGTTACATTCAATATTTAGCATAGGATTCTCAGGACCCTCTTGTGTGGGGCATACCTAATTTAGAGAGGGAGGCCCATTTTAGCCACTTTATCCTGTTTGTGTGCATATTGGCCTTTTGTTTATTTTACTTTGGTGTGCTCTTTGATTACTAGTTGGCCTTAGGATTTGTTTTTTATATATCACAAGTCTTGAGTCATTGTGGAGCCAGACCAGCTTCCCCACAGGTCTCGCCTCTTGTTATAGCTACCACCGCATTTTGAGTCTCTTCCTTATAAAAGGCGTAAAGTTATCAAATGTGGTACACACACCTCCACTTATCAGACTTGTGATCATACAAGGATGAGTACTAAATCGATTCAGATAGATAATGGGAGTCCTTCAACTCCCATAGCCACTATAGTTAATGACACTCCTTCGACACCTTCAACCACTATGGTTGTGGTGCCTGAGGTTCCTATCATCACTCCTATCCATCCTATAGTGAATGCTCAACCTATAGCCATGAAACCTTTTGGGTCCCTTTTTCACTCGTCAGGCTACAATATTCAGTCCATCCCTTTTTCTTATGGTATGCTGAATTTCACATCACAGTTTACATTCTCCATTCCTACGGCTAGCCCACATACTAGTGTTGGACTTGGGGGCATGGCTCCTTCACATACTCCTTTCTCGTTTGGTGGTGCTCATGTCCCACAAACGACTCCTACAGTTGGAGGCCTTCCTCCTTTCCACCTCGGGTCTAATCCTAGTTCTAATGCTCCTGGATGGAGTAATCAACCTGGTCAACAAGATGTTGCTCACATTCCATCCTTTACACCCACCTCCTCTATATCAATTCTGACCAATACGTTTGGCATGAAAAATCTACCTTTATCCTCTGGATTCACACCTAAAGGAGGTCAATTTCACTTGTTGGGAAACCCCCAGTCTGGAGGTACTCCAGTTGGGGGAAATGTTTACAACCCTCATCAAATCATTCCTACTAGAATGGTGCTCAACCAAACTCTCATGAATTAGTCCAGAGGAGGGTCTTACAATCTCAGACATGGACATGGTTCTTACCAGAACCATGGATGGGCTGTGATTCCCCAACAACAATATTTCCAGGGAGCTTGGAGCCAGATGTCACAACCCCGTCTCCATTTTCTGGCCATGCTCAATCTGCCAGACTTGTCTAAGTTAATGAATGCCCCTTATGTCATGATCCGTCATGGCCTCTTGTCCCCACTAAGATCCCTTCGGATATTCCAAAATTCGAGGGTAGAACTGGTGAGGATCCTTGTGATCATGTTACCACTTTTCACTTTTGGTGCTCTTCGAATTCCCTTAATGACGATTCTATTTGGTTAAGATTGTTTCAACATACCTTCATGGGGGTTTCCACGAAATGGTATATTGAACTACCTAGGGGGGCATACAAAACTTTTAATCATTTGGTTTTAGTCTTCCTCAACCACTTCCAATTGTCAGTTCATTACGATGTTGGCATAGAACTTATGTCCACCTTACGTCAGGACAAGGCCACTCATATCTCAGATCACATCCAGGAGTGGCGTATACATAAGAGGTTGATCAAGGCCTACATACCTCCAGAATTCTTTCTTGAGTGGTTCCTTAAATATCTCCTGCTTTATATTTCGAAGGATGTTTCTACATCCAGGGTTACATCTGTGGAAGAAGCAATTTTTAAAGCCCAATAATTAGATCTTATATATGCTCAGTCTGGGATGTTATACAAGATTCTTCTAGACACAACGAGGTCAACCTATGACCCTATACAAAAGCCCGGGCCTCATGCCGATGGCATTGTAGGCTCTGCCAATGTGAAATCCACAGACTCGGTGACAAGCCATTTGAAAGACTTATCTTTAAACCAGTCTGTAGGAGGGCCAACTTCTTCTATGTCCTCCAATCCCACTCAGTCGGCATATGTACATTCTGTGCAATCATCGACCGTCCCAAATGATAACCAACAACTAGGAGGGAATAAAAGGAAAGGAAGTAATAATAATTGTAAGGGTGGGAAGAATAATAATAAACCCAAGGACAATGGTAATAATGAGAATTCAAATAATAATGTTGGTGAGGGCAAGAAATAAAGGATGAAGGTGAAGTTTCCCTGTAAGCTTTGTACACATGATCACCTTACCCATTTATGCCCCAAACTTGCAGAAGCTATGAGGCTTTTATCTCTACCCCCCTCTGTGCTGACTAATCCTTTTCCACATAACTATCACATGGCCTCGAGCTCCTCAAATGCCAGAAATGTGGTGAGTGGGAGTCAAAACCCACTAACACAAGACGATGATCATTTATGCATCAATATGGTTAAATATGAGGTTAATGTAGCCACTCAATGATACAAATTTTATGAGCAGAACGAAATGAATTGATGCAGGAGCATCTCTCCACGATAGTCATCCAGCTAGCCAACCACATCAGCACATGCATTCAAGGCTGAAGAGAGGCGCAACCCTCATCTTCAATTTTGAATTTGAATGTAATTAAATGTTTAGGCTGTTGAGCCATGGAGCCGTGCCTTTGTGCAGGCATTAGAGTAGGTAGGCCTTTAATGTTTGTAAGGCTGAGATCTAGATCCGATGCTGGACTAGATAGCCCATTCAATATAATTGAATAGGGTAGGTAGATTGTAGGGAAGAGCTCGAAGAGCCCCCTCAGGTAAAATATCGAAAGGATCTCATTTTGTAATAGTAGATTTGTGAGAGAGAGAGAAAAATGAGAGAGTATGCACAAGAGAGAGTGAGTGTGCAAGAGAAGGAGCTGAGACTTTGTTATAGTCCATGCTCAGGAACACTTTGTAAAAATAGGCATTTGCCATTAATACAAAACAGAAGAAGTTTTTCCTGCATGTATTCTATGTTGAATGAATGTATGTGAGTGTTCTTTATATGTTGTGAATGTATGTTGTGATTGATCATTTGTAGGAGTTGTTTTGATTTCAGGCTTGGAAGGTTCTTTGAGGTTTCATGCCAGGGGGGGCATGACAGAGTACTGCGGTCTCTAGATACCAATGCATAGATGCACTTCTAAACTCTGTGGAGTCAGACAAAGACGTGCCAGGTGGGCACATAAATCGAAATCATCAACTCAAGGGGAAGACCTTAAGGTTGTTGAATACCTTGGAGGCAAGGCTGTGTATGAGAAAACACAGTCCCAGACAGAACCTCTGAGGAGTTCTGTAAAGCTCTACCAGGAGGGCATTGAGCAGGTGCAAGGAGTGAATAGAAGACATAACTGTTGGATGTTCTATAAGAAGATACTCTGCCAGGAGGGCATTGAGTAGGTGTGCAGATAGGCACAAGAGAAAAGAACTCTTTGAGTTCTGAATTTGAAGAAGAGTCCAAGGAGAGGGATCTTCACAGGGTTTCTAAACACCCCGAAACTCTCAGCAAAAGGTTTCTTGCACAGACTAAGCACCAGGAGGGCCTCGTATTTCTCCATCTGAAGGCAAAGGAAAGAATATTTATTCCCTTAAGGTCTAAGGAGAAAGAAAGATCAGAAAATACAACACCTTTGCATGTGTGCAAAGACTCTGCAAGGAGTGCAAGAGCCGTGGAAACCTCTTAAGGTTTTAGAGAAGGCTAAAGCTCAGGAGGGTTAGTGCTTTAGGTGCACGAAGCCATAGCTGCAAGGAGTGCAGAGGCTACAGAACTCCTTGAAGAGTTCAGAGTTTTTAAAGCTCGGGAGGAACAATGCTTTTATATGCGCACAGGCGAGAACTCATGGTCATGGAGCTCGCAGAAATAGAGAAAAGTTTGAGGCCTTTGAGATTTCGAAATTCTCCCAATTTTGAGAAGAAAGCATAGAAGCTCGGGAGGAGCAATAGTTGTCATCAGATCAGCCAAAAATATCTTGCCATGGATTCGTGCCTAGGCATCGTAGAAAAGGCACAGTGGGAGAGCGGGTCTGAGCCATCAGATCTAGGTACATGGACCGATAGTCATCGGATCTATGGAAAGGAGCTCGAGGTTTAAACCCTCATGAGCAGAGGTGAAAGTCCTGAAGAAGTTGGTATCAGGATTTCATCATTCGGGATATCGAAGGTCCTGAGGATGAGCAGTCGGGACACTCCACATCGAAAGTCCCAAAACAACGAAATTGATCTAGGCCGTCCGTTCGTTGAGACACGTGGCGGGGATCAAGGGACCCATTGGTATTTTGACTACCAGGGTTTCAAGTTGACAATATTGTTTCATAGGGGGTCGCGAGAATATCGGGCCCGTCTATCTGAGAGTGGACAAGTGGCACAATCGCCAACACGGAGGTTAGACTTTCATTGACCATTTCGGGGTTTCGTGGGTTGAAGAGCTGAAGACTTAGCATCAAGATTCGCAAAGTTGCGAAGTCTGAAATTCCAAAAGGCGGGAAGTTTCGTTGTGGGACCCGCTTTGATGATGTGTCAAAATTCGTCATTTCGGCATATCGAAGTATAAGAGGTCGAGACTTTGTTCTAAAAGTCCTGAAGTCGTGAATAGCGAAGTCATGAGAGAATCGCAGCCTTCCATCAGAGGAGGACAGGTGGCAGAGATCAAAGGATCTCGCGAACTCAGAGGTTCGCAGGGTGAGAGCCCAAGAATTGGGTGCTCCAAGTCACGAGTGGCGAAATTGCGAGGAGCAAGGATATCCATTTGATCCAGGTCATGGGAGGACTGTTGGATCAGGAACCCCATTGCATTTCATGCATTTGGGGGTTCGGAGGTCGAGAGAGGTCACTTTCGACTGCAGAAGTCACGAAGTGCCAAGAGTCGAGGCTCATGTGGACATGCGATAGANTGTGTCACTAGGAGAAGGGAGTCAACACTTCATTGACTTCTCGCATGTCGGGGATTCGCGAGATAAGAGCGTGAGAGATCGACGTCGAACCTTGCAAAGTCACGAGTAGCGAGAACGCGAAGAGAAAAGTCAACATCGCCTCTAGGGGGTTCGCAAAAGGAAGGTGCCAAGGTTGGATGCCACAACTTGCTAAGTGGTGAGAAGTGAGAAGAGCTAACGTTAAGCTTAGCTGGTAGTCACGCGTGGAGGGCACTGACAAAGAAGAGATATACCCATTTTGCGATCTCGGGTATTGCAAGATTGGATAGGAGGAGTCGAGAGCTTCGACTCGTGAACTCATGAGATCGTGAGATTTTGTCGAGAGACCTTGGGTTAGGCCTGTGGTCATAGCGCTTTGTTCTCTTAGGAAAGGTGGAGCTCGCACCTAATGTCGCTTGCATAGGGGAGCTTTCTGAAGGACCTATGGATCATGATTTAAAAGAGATTCCAGTGGGAGTCGAAAGAGTCGCTTCGGCTCATGAAATAGAGAGAACGATCCTTAAGACCGGGAGGTCGCGCAGAGACTCTGTTGAGGCAGAAGTGGTGTCTGCATCATGAATACATATTATTAAAATATGCTTAACATAGAATAACAGAGATACAGTAAAACTGGTTTTCTATTCAATAAGGAAATAAGCTGAAACTGTAAAATGCAACGGAAAACAAGCTTGTTGGAATGGTGGCAGCTTATCTTTGAGAAGAGATGTGACGACTATGCTCATTCGAAAGAAGATGGTTACAATGAGGATCTGAAGGCCTTTTTACAATAAACAAGAATGTCAAAAACCCTAGACATCCAAAAACCTAACCCTAGGAGATGAAGCGCCAAAAGTCATGTGGGCCCCGTTTGGGTAAGTTAGTACATCAACTTCTCGAGGTTGTAACTTTTGCATACGATCTCCATTTTAGGCACACGATAGCTCATTGGAAAGGTCTAACCGAGAAGAAAAATTTTCGACTGGCCCAAGTCAATATTTTTGGCAGTCACCTGGGACCCAAATCCCCAAAAATGTTGTTTAGGGCCTCAAAATGGCCCTGGAAGTTTGGAACCTGAAAAACTGCCAAGGTGGAAAACTATTTTTCGAGCTAGTAGAATAGGTGGGTGGCCACTGATATCCACTTGGATCACTCGATATTGTGATTACAGTTCTCCACAAACTGTTCCTGGTCTAGAGTCTCCACCCCCTTCAGAGATTCCCTTACTGATCGAAAAACCAGAGCCCCCACCTCATATTCTGAAAGGAGTACTCAAGTGCTCTACCCACAATCCTAATTCTAGAGCTACCCAAAATTACTCTATTGTTTAGGACCTAATTCAAACCCCTTGTGTGATGTCGACTCTGGAGGTACTCCATATGTGTCCTTCACAAAGGAATTCCTTGTTATCTACGTTAGGAGCTCTAGATCCTCGTGGCTCAAAAGGTATCAAGTTTGATTTCATAGATGTGAAGCCTCGCTTGCCTTACCATGTGGAATTCCAAATCCACATGGCTTACTTGAAGTATACCATAAAGCATACTATTGTTGATGAAGGCGCTGAAATGTGTGTGATGTCCCTGGTCTGTTTGAAAGCCCTCGGCTCTCTGACCTTTTCTCAGTCTCTAACCATGTTGACTGCTTTTGATGGTCGTTCCATCCACCCTCATAGTATTCTTCCTACCTTTCCGGTCTAGTTAGGTGGGAAGACTATAGAGGTAGATGTTGAGGTGGTTGATGTGCCCCTTGATTATAAATTGTTACTAGGATGCAATTGGACTTACGCTATGACTGCAATCATATCATCCTTATTCCGCGCTCTTTACTTTCCTCATGATGGGAAGATCGTGATGATCGACCAATTATCCTTTGTGTATGCTAGACACAGTGCATATGTTGGACCGTCGATCCCCATGATCAACAATTCTCAGCCGACAACTGAGAATATCAATGTTGGAATGTATTCATCCCTTATGGGTACCTTCGACTTCATGGCACTGATACACCAATTATACGCCATGTCCAGTAGGCTCGTTTCATCAGAGAGGTCTGTCCCTTTCCACACTTCCTATTTTAACGATCCTTAGACCCTACCTTCCTCGAATGCATCTTGTGAAGGTCAGTTACATTATGGAATGGCCATACCATTATCGGCAGCAAAGATTGCATATCAAGTTGTTCTTGACTTTTTTGTCGATCCTGATCCTGTTACCTCGCAGACGAACGAGGAGGATCCTATTCTAAAGCATGTGTGGGCCACTTCATCATCTTGTTCATGTGATTGCCTCGATGAGAATTTACCTTCATATGAATCTATTGTCGAGGCCATGAATGGCTCCGACAGTCCTTGGGATGATATGCATCATTGCTCTTATTTTCTCCCAGAGCTTGCCATGATCGAATAAGATGATTTTAGATCTACTTTGAGCGATATAGTCGGCCACGCCGTAGTTCCACTTGATATTCATGAAATTTATTCCGAAGGAAACATGGCGAGTATCTTCCCTACCGTCATGATCGATATCTCTCGTATCCCTAGAAAAATTGAAAATATATACATCGGTGCAGATTCTTCACCAGAAGAAATTCTAATCTACATCGAACTCTTCAAGGAATTCTGAGATGTATTCACTTGTTCATATGAAGAGATGACAAGAATCGACCCTTGGATTTTCAAACATGAGGTTAAAACTTACCCAGATGCTAAGCCTATTCGACAATGTCTTAGAGTTGCCAATCCCAGGAAGGACCCTGCTATTAAGGAAGAGGTAGAAAAACTTCTTAATGTTGGCTTTATCTACCCAGTTCCGTTGACTGAATGGGTATCCAATCTTATTCCTGGGAATAAAAAGAAAGGAACCATCCGTGTATGCATGGATTTTCATTACCGGATTAAGGCATTTCCTAAAGACAACTTCCCAACACCTTTCATCGATCAGATTCTCGACGAGTGTGCGGGAAGCGAAGTTTTTTCTTTCATGGACGGATATTCAGGGTATAACCAAATTCAAATTAAACCCGAGGACCAACATAAGACAACATTTATTTTCCCTTGGGGTACTTTCACATACTAGAAGATTCCTTTCATCCTTAAAAATGTCGGAGCAACCTTCCAACGAGCTATGACCTTTTCATTTCACGATCTTGCTGCTCACTCCCATAAGAGAGTGGATAACCCTAAGCACCTTTGGCTAGTTTTTGAAATATGTCGCCATTATTGCATCTGGTTGAACCCTCATAAATGCATATTTTGTGTTAGGTTAGGTCGTCTTCTATGATTTTTAGTCTCTAAGACTAGGATCATGGTAGATTCGTTAAAGGTTGAGGCAATACTTCGGTTGCCTCCCCCGCGCACTATTCTCCAACATCAAGGTTTACAGGGGAAATATAACTTTTTACAATGGTTTATAGTAAACTATGCCAATATTACTAAGGGTTTCATGTGTCTCTTGAAGAAGGACACTCCTTTTATCTGGGATGAGCGAGCCCATGAATCCTTCGATGCTTTGAAGAAATCCTTGGTATCGACGCCTCTGCTAAAGTCTATAGACTACAGTAGAGATTAATTTATTTATGTCGACGCATTCAAAGAGACGATTGGTATGGTGTTGGTTCAAGAGGATGATGAGCTCTGTGATCATGCCATTTTCTATCTTATTCGAAACTTGGTCAGCCCTGAACTCAAATATTCTCATGTTGAAAATATAGCTTTGGTTGTTGTTCACGCAGTCCAACGATCACGACACTATATATTTCTTTGCAAGACTATTGTGGTTGTTGATCTCAATCCATTTGAATACATCCTTACCAGATGTATCATAGGGGGAAAGTACAATAAATGGATTGTATTTCTACAAGAGTTCGATCTCGATTTCGCTTATGCGAAGTCCAAAAAATCACTAGTTTTTGCAGAGTTAATATCCAACTTCCCTTGATTAGATGAAGATGTTATTCATGTTGATTCATTTGTGGATGAACACATTTTCCTTGTCTCTTCTTCAGACCCCTGATATGGAGACATTGTTCTCTATCTTCAAACTTTGAATTTACCTCAACATCTCTCACGAGATGACTGACGACGTATATGATACCAAGATAAGAACTACCTTATTGTCGGTGACACTCTATATCATCGAGGAGTAGACAATATCCTCTGTCTTTTTTTAACTAAAGAAGAAGCTTAGTCTTTTATAAATGACTACCACAATGGGGCTTGTGGTGGTCACCTATCTAGACTTGCGAGCCGGTTATTTTTGGCCATCTATATTTAAATATTGCGTTGAAGTGGTTAAGAATTGTCACCCCTGCCAAGTGTTCACTCTGAAAATGTGCTCACATCCATCCCCTCTCCATCCAGACGTTACCATCGGTACCTTCACCAAGTGGGGGGTGGATTTTTTGGATTGCAACCCAACTTCAGTTGGGGGGCATCGACACATTATCATGGCCATAGACTACTTTAATAAGTGGGTTGAGGCCATTCCTACCATTAAATCTGATGGTAATACTGTCGCCTTCTTTGTCTTAAATCAAATTATATCCAAGTTCAAAATCCTGAGTGAGATTGTCACTGATCATGGCAATCACTTTCAGAATGAAATGATGAAATAGATAACATCTAAACTGGGGTTTAAGCATGGTCATTCTTCCCCTTACTACCCCCAGGAAAATGGACAAGTAGAGGCCATGAACAAGTCTCTTAAGACCATTTTGTAGAAAACTGTCAGCCAGAGCAAATCTGACTGACATATCATGCTTTATCCAACACTTTGGGCATACCGAACCTCGATCAAGACTTCCACTGTTTTTTCTCCTTTCCATTTAGTACACGATGTGGAGTTGGTATTACCTATTGAATGCAAAATTCCTTCTCTTAGATTGGTAGTTGTGCTCCTACCTGACACTTCCCATCTTGAACAACGCCTTGTACACCTAGAGAGTCTAGATGAGTAGCGTCGAGACGCCTCTACGACTATCAAAGTGAATACAAGACGTGTCAAGGTCCAGTACGATAAGTCTGTCTATCCTTGGTTGTACATTGAGGGTGACTTGCTCCTTCTATATGATCAAGCCAAAGAACCATTGGGGGAAGGCAAGTTCAAACCCATGTGGCATGGTCCCTATATCGTGTGACGTGTCTTAGAAAAAGGAGCCTACGAATTAGAAGATTATGAAGGGAACATGTTGGTTGAGCCCAGGAATGGGATCTATTTGAAAAGATATTATGCTTGAGCCCCAATCTTGGGCGTAACTCTTTGTATACTAATGTAATTTAGTGTATATATATTTCCCCTTTATTTTTATCTTCATCTTGCTTATCGAGTTTTCCCTTGGTTGGAAGATGTCAATGGAGTTTTCGGTCTACTTAGGATTCACAAATGGGGCCAGTCGTCATACATGGAACTTGGCTTCCGCTGCTTGGGTTGTTTACTCACCCGAGGGTCTACTAGTGTCTTCAGGTGGCGTATGCCTAGGGCCATCCACAAATAATGTGTTCGAATATAGTGTCATTATAGAACTATTGCGCGATGCCATTTTGCATGGTATTCGCTCTTTAGAGGTTCGACTAGACTCCCAATTAGTAGTATGTAAGTTGAATGACAATTACCGTGTGTGCAACCCTACTTTACTCCAATGATTCCTATGGGTATGACTTTTGGAACGACAATTTGATTTAATTATTTATCATCACATACCTAGGAGTTCTAATTATGTATCTGATGCATATGCTAATTTTTTTTTAGATTGGCATTTGTCACATAACTAAAGAAAAGAAATCATTCTTATCAATGTACACATTGTATCATAAGTAAAGCTGAAGAACCATGTTTTTATATATATTTCAAAAAAATATGATTTTTATAGTACAAAATGGGGGTTGATACCCTCAATATACATATACAACCGATCATACTATAGTCATGACATATATGCATGTGGCACTGGATGAGTATCATGATAGCAGACTATGGCATTTGCAAGACGTTGAAAGAGTCATACCCAAGCATGGGGCACACCTACCACCTGCCACTGCATAGCCTCTGAAAGATCCTCCACTTGAACCATGGGGATCCTATGCATCAAACGAGACAGGTTGCCCTGCATGTTTTGAATAACTTT
Organism: Picea engelmannii; assembly: GCA_009831015.1. Classification (NCBI taxonomy): domain Eukaryota; kingdom Viridiplantae; phylum Streptophyta; class Pinopsida; order Pinales; family Pinaceae; genus Picea; species Picea engelmannii. Next base: position 67,879 of record ML779011.1, on the reverse strand, counting down.
CTCTACATCCCCTCCCGCTACCTCATCTCTCTGGTGCCTCCGACGATGTCATGGAAGTCCGTTCAGCCATTGTGGACCTATGTTTTCATCAAATACATGTTTAATTAGTACTTGGCATCATCCAAAAATATTTTTGTCTCCTCATACAAAAATACAAAAAAATGAAATATTTAAAGAAACAATTTGACATACCTATGTCTCCGTAGGCGGATCCTGGTGGTAATAGAATATTAGGATCTCCTCTGAAGTCAATCCCTGTGTAAGGGTAGTCATCCAGAGCTATGACCTGTCATCTCCACCAGAAGAAGAAGTCATCATTGTAGGGTGTTGGCACCCTACCTCCCCCCTGATGCCTCATCACCTCGGTCCACCGTGCCATGGCTGGATCATGAGGTCCACACGAAATAGTCTCAACTATAGGTCCCAAGCTTGGAACTCGCTTGAAGAAAAAACTACAAAGGATAGAAGTGAACCCAAAGATCCTTTTACTACCCTGTTTTCATTATGTCAACTAGCTCTACATGTTGGCCAACAATGAGGTGCACCATTCATACACCATGGGTCTCAAGCACTTCACTGAGTAGAACATAAGTTTCCTTGATGCCTAGTGCAAAGAGGTTGATCCTGTGATCCATGTAAAAATGAGGAAAACAATCTTGAGGCTTAGATTGTTTATCGATCTAATGGGGAGTTGGATCCCTACCTTCTTGGTCCCTGCAATGCAATGGACGACTATGTATTCCTCAATTTTCATGCCACTCCCAACTCCCCAGGATTTGAGGTTGACCACCTCACCCCAGTGTGACAATCCCGTCAAGAAATAAATGTCCTCGACTTCAATCCTTAATGGTTGTCCATCAAGGTTGAAGCTCTCACTATCCGAATCCCAGTAGTGCACGAGCAACTGTAGAAATCTCACTTGGGCCCTCATCCCTTTGAGAGACAAAAAATTATATATCCCGCATCTTTTTAAGGCCATTTGGGCCTCTGAATATCTCTCCACTGCAACATCCACCTCCTCGTGCTCTCTTTCTCTCCACTCTAGCACCATCCTGCAAGAGCCAAACCCTTTTTGAGTTAGCAAACTTTAAAAATCCTTATCCACGGATGTCTACGCTAGTTGCAGTGTACACACTCACATATAGGGCTTCTTATACATTGTCTGTTTTTTAAGACAGATGTGTATATGCAACCCGATAAGCTGTAGCATGCGTACACCTAAGTTTTCAATTTGCGCCCTAAATAACTTAAAAAATAAGGTCTAATTTCAAATTTTAATTCACTAAAAAGAAAGAGGAGAGCAAGAGGAATTACCTGGTCTAAACGGTTGTCAATTCCGTTGCCTGTATCTCCCTCAATCAGTAGTTGAAAATCGAAGGCAATTTGGTCCAAAATTCACTATTTGGGTAAAAAATACAAATGGTATAGTAAAATTGTTTTTTTTTTTTTCTATTTATAACAATTTTTTTCCCACTTTGCATAGTTTCATCCAATATTTTGGCCTAATACAATAGTGGATGGAGTTGGTTTTTGTAGTTTTATCTAGGGATTCTTGTGTTTTTCAGCACCATGTTGCCCGTTCGTAACTTTGAACAAGTATTTTCATTACCCAACATATAGGATAGGTATCCACTCCATCATGCACACTTGCATCGTCCTATGACTATACTCATATGCCTTAGGTACAAACCCATTTTATAGTGACACAAAACCTTCTATCTGCAACTAGAAGTGTCGTTATCGAATGGTAGAGACTTACCAAACATGGGTACCCTAGTTAGATCCCCTGATTCATTCGGTGCCTATTCAGATATTTTTTTCATAGGATAGAGAGTCCCTTATAGCTAACACATGACTTTATGTTGAACCTCATTTCTTACTCATAAACATGATGACCTGTACCTAGAGGACTCCCAAGCGAGTTTGATTTAAGCTCTTTTCTGACTCATTTTCAAAAAGTGAAAAGATTGCTAAGCGAAATTGTCTCTTTCACACTCGTAAATTGTATTTGAAAGGATGTCTATTTGGTGCAAGTTTATCCCCTTTTCAACCCAAGTAGACTAAGATTACGAAAAAGGACATTTTTTGGTGTTAAGTTGTAATTGCATTGCATGCCCTTGCTTGCAGTATTGAGCCTATTTCCAATTCTCTCTTTTGCATTATAAGTCGTTCACCTCAACAATTTGCATCCTCAACCAAGCAGAGCCTTGTGTATATTCTTTGCAACTTGACACCCTACACCCAGGAGGAAACATTCTCCTGAGTGTCCATCTTCTGTATGCACCTCCCTACATTGAGCATAGGTATGTTCCACTGCTAGAACTATTTTTTCTTACTTGCGACACTCGTTTCCTCCTCTGTATCATAGAATTCATTTGACTATGAAAAAAAAAAAATGCTAGCGGGAAGGGAGTTTTATCTTATATTGGCAGCAGTTGTGTCACCTTTGAATAGAGAACAAAACTTTTGAGTCCACTTGTCATCAAAATTTTGGGTTTAGCATGACCCTAGGAAGTTGAGCTCGTTACAAAGAGTTTACTCCCCCGACTGGTTACTCTTCCAGTCCCTATGGAGAGTTTGATTGATGCATCCTGCATCTCAAAATTTCATCATTGAGTCTATGATTCCAGAGTCTTCCATATGTCTCATGCTCTTGTTCAAAGGATGTCTATCAACCTTTGTCAGTTGTTCCTCATAACTCTTGACTTGGCATGTCATCTATACCCTCAATATGTCTCAGAATTACATGAAGTTGTAGTCCTATTCGCACCCTGGTCCTACTTTCCTCATTGGTAGGTAACCTTGAACCCAATAATCGACATTTCATCATTGGTCGCTGACTGGGTGGTTTCCCTTATTTTCAACGAAAAGACATCTATTCACACATTGGGATTCATGCAGTGTCTTGGATGCCATGAACCTCATTGGTGGTTTCCTCTCCTTTGTCAACAATTTTCCTTATTGGTTGCTATTTAGAGGGTCTTTTTTGTGTACCGCTTTCATCTGGCACATGCGAAAGACACACAGGGTCGTTGGTTCATGAACATGTTCTTAGTCCTCCACATCATCAAGCTCTTGCTTTGTACCTCATGATGAATGATGAGAGATTCCTTAATTCTCTCCTTTTAGCGGGTCTCCTTCCATCGACTTTAGCTCATCTATTCTAGAGATGAGACCTAGAGTCCTATGAGTACCTTGAGGCTTGCAGTCATTAGTGGTAGTTTCTCCCGCCATCGACAGTTGGGAATACATCAATCTCTCCTGATCAATGGATTATTCAAGTTTTTGACCCCGACTCCTTTATTCACACTTGTAAGAATGTACTCGGTGCCTTGATAACTACTTTCATTATCGGTAGGTTGTCTCGTGTTTGTTAACGGTATACCTTAATGACCGGTAATCAAACGATGTCTCATTTTGTTCGACCTCAACTTCTTTATTCACACGATGTAGACTTGCACCTTTGGAGGATTGTGTAGAAGACTTGAAGACATCAGTTTATAGTTGTTGCTACCTTTCATTGGACCAATACCTATGCTACTTTAGTGATCATGGGAGATCAGATTATACTCCATTGTATACAGATATCTTCAGATTGATTTTGAGACTAGTTTTACTTGACCTTGTTCGTGACTATGAAAACCTTTGGCATATATCCACCTTTGTATTTCCTATTCATGACCATGGATAGTTGTTTTGTATATTTTCACATGGATCTGCAGTGTAATTCAAATTGGTAGCCATGTGTGCAAATTCAATACAAATTGTAATGAGCAACTAGTTCTTCTAGCTAGGTCCCCATTACTCCACTTCTGGGTCTTATAATGTATTTCCTCCATCACAGATACTCCTCTGAACTCACACATTAGGGGGCATCTGTTATAGCAAGATTTTCATCACCCTATGCAAACTTGCACAGAAGGCCTTTTTTCATTTCCCTGTGTAGACTTGAAGTCCCTTTTTGTAAATCCAAGAGCTAAAATATTATTTTTTCCACATATACATGCCCTACCTATAGTACATCATGCATATACATAGGTTGCACCACTACAGCATGCGTACATCGTTATTTGTGCCCAAAATTAAAAAATGGTGTCGGGTTTCCATGTCACGTCATGAGATCCATGATCCTTGGCATTCCATATACTGGAAACATTCTGAATCAGCCCTTCAATTCCACTTGAAGGCTATAAATGGGCCGAATCTGAGCTATGTAAAGGAGGAGAAGAATTCAACTTTGAGAGAAAAGTTACTCTGGAGAAATTATTCACTTCATATTGAGTCTGCATCCCTTTTTCGTTTTAAGTCTAAACACATTGTTTAGCCCCCAAGCTCTTCCCTACTTGATTGAGAACCTTATTGTCTCTCTTATATGAGCTTGCCTTTGGTGGAGGATTAAAGTGGTGGAGGCCCAGCTGGAAGGGACTTAGTTTCTTGGTTCTGAACCGTGCTGACACGGAATTTTGTAATTCATTCACTGCTACTGATTACCTTTTAATAGAAATACTCTTTTCTCGTCCAATTAATGTCTTGCAAATATATAAATATTTATTCCATGGACGTATTTGTTATGAATATTGATGGATTATGATATTGAATGTGCTAACTTTATATATTATCACCATATTGTTTCATTTCTTGGTTGTTGAGGACAAGTTTCAGGTGTATTGCTTTAAGTCAAGTGCACAACGATGGAATTCATCGAACGTCTGGACGAGGTAGGCATTTATCTTGTCTTGCTAGCATATTTGTTTATATAGCATACCTGAGATTAGAGTTGATTTCTGCAGTCATTTCCATCTGTTGTGGTTTACCCCTAGCCATAGAGATATTTTCCTCGTAACAAGGGGAAAGAGAGTTGAGAGTGGAAGATGCATCGGTTTCTTTCTTTCCAAAGCTGCCAAACAATAAGACCTGGCATGAGTTTCCATATATATATATATATATATTGAAATTCATTTAGTTCAATTAATTAAACTTAAAATAAAAAGTACAATAAAAACACACACACTTATATATATAAAGAAAATGAAATTTATTTAGTTCAAATAATTGATATTTTAAAGTAGAATAAAAATAAATAAATAAACATTTAAACAACTTATGTGAAGTGTCACTTTATACTATTTAATTTCTTAATAGTTAACTTGCTTAACAAGCCCTTCATAAACCTATTCAATAAATTTAAGTCCTTCATATACCTATTCAATAAATTTAAATCTTTGTGTTAAATTGTATACACTTTTAAATTCTAAAAATTATTTAGCACATTATTTTGCTCAATTTGAAATACTATAAAATATTTACTATTTACATCACACTTTTAATATAGTTCCACTCCTTACAATGCTAAATAAGGAAGAGTATATCTCATTCAAAAACAATACACTCCAATATTGCAATAGGTGTAGGATAAAGGCTAAACGAAATGAACCTTTGTTGGCGGACCTTTTCTGTGTTTGGACTCATGTCATTGGTCATGTTAGAGCTTCGGCCAGCTACCCATCCCATATCCTGGTGGAGACCCTTCCAACAATCGACAATGGCCATGCTAGGGAAACGATGACCTTCTTCCCATCTCACGGCAGTTTCCTGCATTCAACGCCCACCATCAATTCACCACCTTCCCATACCATCCATACATCATGCATCAAATGGTAAATTTCAAATTTATTTAATGGCGCGCTTCATTTGAAATCTGTCCTGGGAGGTGTGAAGGAGGATGGAAAGGAGTTTCTTGACATAAGTCACTCCTACCCCAATATAGGGGCTTGGTTGTACTCTGCTCATGCCCGTACTGTGCTCCAAGCTGCGTCCCCGCTTGTCTCCTTGTCTGACTTGCAACCATTCCTTCCATAACTCTCTGAAGAGCCGACACATCAACATCCCCATCCCCAATGCTTCTTCCGATCTGATTCGATTCTCTTCAGGGAAGGAGGTTCGATTCGATATGACTTGGAATATATATGATCACAAATGGTTATTCATGAATGGATATATATGATCTTTTGATAAGGTGTTGTAATTTGTAGTGCAGTTACTCATGTTCATATGGCTTGGAAGATACAAGAGGAAAGCATTCAAATACATGCAGGGGCTCATTTTTAAAGAAGAGGGGATGTCAATGTCACTTTATTGTGAATGTAAAGAATAAAGACCTTGAAATAGAAATACTTACATACAACACATACGAGCATGAAGATGAGGAAGGATGGCCTTGTCATGGTCGACATGAAAATTCTACGGAGGCTAGGTCCTTACGTAAACCTATGCTTTCAAGAGAAATTGTTTCTTTTGTAGAAAATTGTTTTTTATGGAAGTGCCAATTGATATTGTATAAGAAAAACACATTCAACGACATCTTGACATGGATGCGGAATATCGTGGAAGATATTTTTTCTTAGCTAGAAAAGATGTTGCAAATATTTATAACTGCTCGATGAAAGGAAAATATCAACTTGAAAAGAAAGATGAAATGAGTGTTAACCTATGGTATCAGGAACAACCAGATGATTTTTTCTTTTTTCAGAAGACTAATGGTCCAAATGTTCCTTTTATAATTGGCATTCAAACTAGATGGATGTTGGATCTAATGGTCAAATTATCTCATGATAGTTTAATAGGAATGGATTCAACTTTCAATACCAATAAATATGGTGTAAGGTGAACTTGAAAGATTGAATGATTGTTTGGGTTGTGACTCATTATGATTGATAGCTTAAACTTTGACTTTGAGTTTTATTGAATATCGCAGTATCAATTGTACACGCTTGTGGCCTTTGAGAGCAAAGCGGGGTACCAATTGCATGGGTCGTGACATCCCAAAATACATAATTTGATATTGTGACATGGTTGAAGCCACTAATGGATAGGTGTTATCAATTTCTCCCCAAATGGAAAGTCAATGCATTCATGGTTGATGATGCATTGGCAAAAATCGATGCTTTGAGGTAACTTTCATTTGATTTTTTTGTGACTTGTATTTATCTTGTAATATTATCTCACGTAAATGCATTGAATCATATAGGAGGGCCACACAGTTTCGAGTGATATTGTGTATTTGGCATGTGTGGAGGGCATGGAAAAAAAATATCTATAGGTTGGCGTCTACTTCAGATCAAGAAAATTTTATGCTCGACAGGTTAAGTTATATTATGAACTCTTGCCCCAATGCCAAATCAGTGGTCGAGCATGTGGATTATTTTTTCACTGATTTTGCAAATGAGAAAAAAATCTTGGATTATTTTCATAGTACTTGGGTTGCGGGTAATACACTTTGTAAGTTCACATACTCCACTTTCTTGTTTTTTTCTTTTTCTCTTCCATAAATATTCTCTTTTCACTAACTTAGTTCTTTCAATTAGGGATGTGGGTTAAAGGTTGTCATAATTTCCGTCATGCAAATCAAGAGACAAATAATTCTATGGAGGTATACCATGGCTTATTGAATTCCAAATCTCTATCTGATCAAAGAAAGAAATATTCCCGTAGAATGGATTGGTTTCTATATATGTTGTTGATACATGTAGAGTTGTATTATAGATTCAAAGACATTTTGAAATAAGAAGGATATTTTAATAACCACAAGAAGGAGAATTTGTTTGAATCCTCAATGGAGAAAGCTAGAAGAATTCCAGATGATGATTGTTGGCCCCTTGAAAGGATATCCCATGCATATTGGGTGAGGAGTCAAACCGATCATGACAAAAAGTACCTTGTGACCTGGTATCACAAGAATTTTATGGTGTGCGAATGTCCATGGTCTATTCGTGGCAACACCTGCAAGCATACCATAAAGGTGGAGTGGTTGTACTTCCTGTCAAAGGGTTCAAAGCCATCATTAGATCAGAATGCAAAGCCTAATATATTTGATGATGCAACACCTAATGCATTCAACAATCCTCTCGAGATAATTATGGAAACATCAATGTTTGATGAAAATGTTGACACGACTCCTATGGCCATTGGAAGTGTTGATCAAGATGATGAGGCACTTTGATTGGCTAGGGATGAATTATTGGGATACCTATATGTGCTTTGAAATAGTCCTCCCGTTACTTTAACGAACACCCAAGAGATGATGGACTTGATTAAAAGGATGTTGGATGAGGCTAATAATCGACACATATTGGATTTTAATTTCACACTTGGGATGAGTGCTTTTGATTCATCTCTCAAGCGAAAGAAGAGTTTCCTCATCCCTACAAATAAAAGGAGAAGAAGAAAAAGAAATAGAGTTTTAGAAATTGATTTAAATGTTCATCCCTCTGAATATGAACCATTCCAGTTTGAATATGTCAACAAATGAGGACATCCTCGCTCAAACAATGCATCTCCTATTTTCCCTGGTAAGTTGGATTGAGTGAGAAGATTTATTTGTTTAGTATTTTTTGTGTACCCATCCTCATTTTTTACTTGTAGTGTTATGATGATTATAGATGTGCAACATTCCGCAGTTGTGGCTTCAACCCAAGAACACAGACATATACAATTCCATTCTAGTTCTCCTACTATGCCAGGTGTATTTGATGTAACCAAAGTTTGGATACTATAATGTAATTTATTTTGATACTACTATGGAATTTGACCAAAATTGCATCGTTACATTACAGATGCAGGAACTTTTCTTGTTGATCTTCCTCCTCTGGAACATGTTGGGCCAATTGGAAAATATCTAGCTATTAATGTGAAAGGTTTGACATATAGGACGTGTTCATATATTTGTAATATTGGTTGTCATAAATTTGTTCTCAATTTTATTTTTATTACTATATCGGATGTTGTTAACCTAATGTAATGATGTTGACTATATATATTCTAGGTAATTGTAGAAGGAAAATACTTTTTAGTGTTGAATTTTGAAGAAAAGGCTTTGCAATTGTTTTATTTTGAGGTAAGGTTGCATAGTTTGAAGAAACCTATTCCCTTACTGTTTAAATTACATTAGCACCATAGAGTGCTAGTCTTACACCTATATTCCTTTCTGATATTGATGCCTTGAAAACATGATTCCAAAGGTCATAACATTGTTTAAACATTAGAAGATCAACATTGTTTAATCATCATGTGAGGCCTTCCCAAAAGTGCTTTAATAGTTTGTTGAGGGCTCTTTGATTTGAAAAACTTGGTATTTTGAGTCCTTTCTCATTCGATTAAGGAATTAAATCATTGATGTAAGTTTTCTAGTTCTAAAATCCACCCACGTTGGACTTTCTTCACTACCACCCTAAGCAATTTCATTTTTGAGCCTATCCCCAGGTGAATGACATTGTCAGTAGACTGTTATGTTGTTGATCATGTATTTATTATTACCTGACATATGTCAAGAATTGGAGCAATATGAGTCATACTAGAAATTGCAGAATATCAACAAATCTGAGAGATTGTTAACCTTTCTACATGACCCATCATTGTTTTGCATATGCATATATTGTTGAACTCAACATGCAAGAACCTTATATTGATGCCTTTAAAAAATGCTTGCAAAGGTCATAAAATTTTTAAACATTAGAAGACCAATGCTCATATTTCTTGTAAAAGATGTATTATTACTAATGTTGGGCCATGCCTTAGGTTGACCATATTACACAATCATTGCTAAGATTGGCACATGCCATCTATTGTTGGAAACCATCATTTCACCATCGTTGCTTGTACAATCCATCATTTCTTTGATGGTGCCTTGCAAGGTGATCCGGTTTTTTGTGGTGCTGGTGGTATATTATACTTTTATGACACTCATTTTATAAGGTTCAAAGCAAGGTTAGTGAATGGTTCCAACTTATAACAACTTTGCAGAATTGTCATCTTTGTTGCTTATGCTTAAATGTGTTGGTAGTACACATGTATCTCACTTGCAAATCTTTTGTGACTCCTTTCTTTTTATCAAGTGGATTAGAAATTTTTTTCTTTCTCTATATGATCACATCAAACAAATTGAAACTCGGTTGGTTTTTGTTTCTTATTCTCATGTTTATAGAGAACTTAATATGAAAGATGACTCATTATCAAAAGAGGCTCTGGTTTTTTATTCTTCTATTGTTTTTGAGGTGGGAGACAGTGCATATGAGAAGCTTCCAATTGTCTGCAGGCCTATTCATGCACAATTTCCTTGAATTCGAGTTATGTTCTAGATTATGCAGTTGGTCATGGAGATATTGAAGCTATTTCCGGCCCAGTTTATGCAACTATTCATGGATACTTTGAAGTCATATCCAGCCCAAGTTTTGAAATTTCAGTTCTGATCTAGCTTATGTAGATGTTCATGGAGGTTTTCAAATCATTTCCAACTATGATTGAGTTTTATTTTGAGTTGTGACGATCTCTTTTTGTGGCTTCTAGCCTTTTTTGGTGCATATGGGAACATGTTATACATTTCCCTGCTATGTTATGTTATTGGAAATATAGTATATGCTCCAAGGCATGACTTTCTTAGCTTCTTGAGATGAGTTTGCACTCAGCTAGACTACTTAGTGTTGCTATTTTTTATAATATTGGGACAGTATGCCCTCAGGGCTAGTAGTTGTCTAGGACATAGTGATTTTTAGTATTTTGAAATTTTTTGATGCCTTTTGAAGGGTAATTTTTGTGTGCGCTTAGCACTTACAAAATGTACTTTCCTTTTCATGATGAAATAGAAATTGTGAGTTTTACATTGGGAAAAAAATCAAGACGTGAGTGAAATATTGAAATATTCTTCTATAGCTTACATCTCTTACTTTGAATTTTTCAAGATGGAAATTGTAGTGTATATCAATAGAAATTTTTGCAATGAGTTGTTTTTTCATACAAGAATGTTGAATTGTTTCAAAGCTTGTATTTTCTAAGTCAAATTAGTGTAATTTCCAACACTTTATTTGTGCATAGTGGGCACCATCGTTTTTCAAGAATCCAATGCCCAATGCAAGACATAAATCCTCATACCTATTATTGATTAAAAAGTGACATGTATTGAGAAAATGAATTATGAAATTTGTAGATTTATTGAAAAATGAATAATCTTCTTCATCAGACCCCAATTATGTCTGAAGAAAGCAAAAGGTAAAAAACCATTCCAATTAAAGACACATTTTCAAGCTCATCTCAAGTTGGAAGAGGGATTGAAAAGGAGATTTAAATGAATACAATTTCATTTAAATCTTTGTACTTACATATAATCTTTATGTTTATGCTCAAGGGTTTTCTGATCTTATGAAGAATTCAATGTTTGATTATAAAACAACAAAATGTCGACCATTGAAAAAAAGAGTGTGTGTCCAAGACTCCAAGACTCTGATGTATCTTCAAGATCTCATGTTAAATGGGAGTTTGTTTTCGAGGAAAAAAAATGAAGGATTTAACCAATTTCATTTACAAATCACTTACAACTTGGTAATATGCATTTCTTATTTTTTACTTGCTTTGAGGCACAATGCATTACAAAATCCATTTTATTAAAGGTGGTGTGTTCAACCATTGTATGATTTCAAACTCTTCCATCTATTATGTGCATTCAAATCTTCACTATCAAAGTTTACAAAAGCTCCTTCTTTTGTCTCTTGCATGTAACATTGAAGGATTTGCATTTGTGCACAAACTTGTCTTTGAGTAGGAGGTTCTTTGGAGAAGTTTTATGCTCATACATTGAATATCCATGATCATACATTGAAGGTTTAGTGTTTATGTAATGGAGGTTTCGTGATTATGTAAATATGAAAATTTTGAGCAAAAATGCATTGGATGCTTCCTTGGTTGTTGAATCTTGCATTTTCCTTTGAATTTTTTAGTAATTGATTTTGTTAATTCTTGTACTTGTCAAATATTTTCCATTAAAGGATTTCAATTTGATGGGTAAATTATATACCTAATTTCCCTTGATTAAATTATCGACCGGGGCAAGTAAACTTCAAGTTGTAACACAATATGAGTCAAGATAGAACATGAGCTAACTGTTTATGTATTCCTACCACTATATTCTATGACTAAATCCTAGTACCGAAATGAGGTTTGGAAAGTGAATTGAACAAGAAAAAGAGTAATATATCCTAAGGATCAACACTATGCCTTCAATTTACAATTCTATTTTCAAAAGATGATGTAAAAGACTACAAGCAAACCAAGATCTATTTGAGATGTAGAGCTACTTATAAAAAACAATCTATGATCATGAAAAGAGAATAAGTTATCTTTTCCAAAAACAATTATTTAAAGTGAATTCTACTCTAAAATAGCTTTTAAGACTAAACTAATAAATCATCATTACTTCTACATTAAGGGAAATAAGCAACATCATCTAGTTTTCACACTAATCTTATTGAAGAAGGTAAACAATATTATCTAGTTTACACTATTCTCACTGAAGAAGGAAAACAACAACATCTATATATCCTATTCAAATGGACATATTTTACCATATGTGATGGAAAATTATATCACGATGACATATAAGTATGATGGATAATTCAAATGGAATGAATTCAACATTGACTTCTACAGAAAAATGTAAAGTGGAAACAAAACAATCTATTGAAAACATTGCCATTAAAGGAATATCAATATGCTGCACACATGTTCTTGTAACCAATTAGACCTATAAATTAATCACTCAAAAGGACTTAAAATCAGAAATTATATTGTCATACTTAAACTGGAAATGTATTCACAAAGATATGATGATTACACAGTCCTACAGGGGTTAGCTTAAGATATTCACAATACAAGTTAAATGGGCTATGAACAATCTCTTAATAAATATGCATAATTCTTTAAGTGATCAACCTGCACAGGAGATGTACAAACTTTAAAACACCGTAGCAGTAATTAAAAAAGAGTATATACAATTGTGACACGGTTAGAAAGTCATCTGTATTTAAAACACAACTTGAATGAGTAACCTGCAAGAAAGAAGATATATATATCTTAGTTTAAATACATAGTAAGATAAAAATGCACAAACTATTGGTGGGACCCCCAAGTAGTCGTGGTACTTCAGCTTATAAAACAATCACGATTTTCAACACATCAACTCAGATTATATTAAAATTAGAAATTTATGTAACAGTGACAAGTTCTCAACAATACAACAATTATCTCATCATAGACATTCCCCTCGTGTTCTGTGGCTTCGGGTATATATAGAGTTTTATTACAATGGAGAGGTCGACCACTGAAAGGGTCGACACTCTTCAAAAACAGAAATCATTAACCTCCATTAATGGACAATAACCAACATCATATTGTTAAGTTCATAAGATCGAATGTAGGGGAAAACTCCAACTTCTTAAATCGAGGTATGAGAGGAACCATAGCAGGAGAATGCTAGTAGGCACAAAATACATGTTTCACATTCACCAGAAAAAGCCCACAAATATGCCAACTAATGGCCTTGTTGCACTCCGAGTTCCATATTAAGTGCCGGATGAAGGTCCGGATTCAACTGATATAAATTTGGGTGACCGGATGAAGGGTCAGATCACATTTTTTGACGTGTTTTAACAAGAGAACAAGGTGTCAAATGATTACACCCATTTAATTAAATATAAACTCAATATTAAACCATCAAAATAAATACAAAATGTACCTTATTCGTATCCCATGGAGAAATGATGAAAAGAACCTGATAACAATCTCAAAAAGGATAATGGAGATACAAAATGCATGTTTTTCATATACAAAAAGAGGTTTGGAATAGGGGATTCAAAATTTTAAACATATAAAGCAACAATAACATCAGATAAACACATTGGCACATAAATATGGAGAAATCACTGATATATATGTAGTGGATGCCAAATAAAAAATTATACATCAAAGTCGATATTGAATGTTGAAGGGCCAATAGTTAGAACTTAGAACCATTACAAGATGACATCACATATATAATTATAAAATGTATCTCATGATTCATCATCATGAGGTAGATGTATGATATACAATGACAAATGAAACAAAACTAGAATCTAGCTATCTAATATCAATGCGGGCCTCTCCCCCTTTTACAAGAAAATATAATGGGTTGTTTGTCAGGCCTTCCCTTGATAGTAGAAGGACCTGTACCTGATAGTGGATGACGATTGGTGTGTGTAGGAGTATATGTATCAATAAGTGTAGAAGGTTGTGTTGATGCTATCACATCACCCTCCATGATGTCTTCAAGTTGCTTCTCCTCCTCCTCCTCCTCCTCCTCCTCCTCTCCATGTTGCTCCTCCAGGTTCTGATGTTGTTCGGGTTCTAAACATGCAGGTGAATCCTCCATGATAGGTATCTCAGACTCCACCCTCCACTTAGACAATACATCAATATTGTCCAAGGAAATGGCATCCACATCCGGTGTTCTATCCATTTGCTTCAAACACAGTCGAAGATTGTAATGGACTTACACCAAGTCATTGAGACATGAGATATCTAACCTGTAAGAGGGTCATAAAAAATTTAATGAGTTTGAACTTTTGAGGGTCATAATATATTAGAGGGTCACAGACTCATAAATTACAAATTAAAATAAATGTAATTGCTCATAAGTTCTAACCTGGTGCATTTCTTTGAGTGTATTTTTTCAAATACACTCCAATTGCGCTCACATACCGAAGAGGTACATGTTTGACTCAGGATTCAGATGACAAATATCTGTAAATTTGGTGCCCTTGCACCATAGTTTCACCACCAAAGATCTACAACAAATAATAAAGAAAGATAGCATAAAGAAAACATAATTAAACTTTAAAATAAATTTTAAAACTTAAAATACATAATTTAAATTTGAATTTTAAAAACATAATGTTCTAAGTTGAACTATCTTCTAAATTCTAATGACTTATGTGGAATTTTGTTTTTCCTTGAAGCAACAACATCTTCATAGCCAAATAGTCCAGTACCATCCCAATACATCTCTATCTCATGATTAATATTGAGGCAAATCGTGACATTAGGTACCATCCTCTGAAGACAAGCATGGATCCCTTCCATCACCTCGCCATCAAAAGCAAAGTTGAATTTGTAGGAAAATGTAGGGTTGAGGAAAATTGTTACTGCATGAATGGGTCAATGGAGCATCCCAGTTCATGGAGTATGAATCAAATCCCATAATAGCATTTGTCTACGAAACTTGTGGCTACCCTTTTCTGCATAATAAGCCTGGATAGCTTCTTTGGCCCTATCCAAGGCCTCATACAAATAGCCCATTGTTGGCTCATCGCTATCAATTAATATCAGAACCTTTACCAAAGTTTCACTCACTGAGCACACATCTGCCACTCCTTCCTAGAAGGAGTCGTTGTACACCAATATATAAATGTATTTCCCATCCTCTCTCCTGCTATATGTAGAATCCTGCCACTCATCACAAACAAACATTTTCTTCAAACTGACATCGAAGCAAAGAATAAAGAGTAATGAAGTTGGTGGAAAAATGAGTGATTGCAGGATGTCACAACTCCCTATTTTTGGTGTGTCTCCTCACGAGGCTAAGAATAAAAGTATGGTTATATATGAACTTGGGGATGCTCCTAGACTGATCAATCACCTCCTTGATGAAGGAGGTTTTCCCCATATCCTCGAGTATTAAATCAATACAATGTGCAACACATGGAGTCCAAAACAATGAATGATGCCTCTCCATAAGAAACCTACCAAAAACCACATAATTAGTTGCATTATTTGTTATTGTTTACACCACATTATGCATGTCGATCTCTTGGATGAATGCATCCATCAACTCACACAAAAATATTGTGTCTTTCACATGTGTTGATGCATATATTGATTTGATAAACATGGTACCTCTAGGACAATGTACCAAGAAATTGAGAAGGGACCTACCCTTCCTATCAATCCATCCATCAGACATCACTGTGCATCTAGAGATATCCTATGACTACTTGAACCCTACCAATCTAGAGTTGATTTCCTTCTTTTCTTCTTGAAGAAATGGCCCCCGCAACTCCTCAAAGGTAGGGATTTTATACCCTGGGCCAACAACAACAATGGCATCAGACATCAGTTACCAAAATGGATTGTTCTTGGTGATGCTGAGAGGTATGTCAATATAGAAAAGACATCTCCCCACAACCCTGTCTGCTTCTTTCTTCTCCTTTTTCTTCAACACTGACATGATGGAAGGCTGTGCTCTAAGGGTGGTTCGTGGAATAAAAAAAGGTGCAAACCTCCTCGTACCTGAATTTGTGGAGCCCCTCCCACTACACTGTCCCTCTGGGGTAGATGTTGCTGAAATTCTAACCGAAATTTCGGCCTTGTGGTTTCTTCATATTTCTTTTTATCCTTTGCTTCAAGTGAATCAAATGCAATTCTCATAATATTCGAGTTTTTTTAAGAAAAAATTCAACATCATGCCCGGGGATTTTAGCTAAATGATATTTCAACTTGCAAATCCCTCCTGACATTTTCACCCCATAGATTTTGCAACTCAATCGTTGTCGGTTTGTCCCATCTTCAAGGATCTCATACACTCAAAATGGATCCAAAGGCTTCAACATATTTTTTGATGAAATTGACAGCTTCAAAATTCAACCCTAAGGCACAAAAAAACAAGAAAATGATATTAAACCCCACTAGAAAAAAATAATAGCCCATTGGTAAAAAAAATCAGACCTCTATATTACATTATTAGCAATGAAAACTAACAATAAGAGGGTGGATAAAAAATTAACAACAAGGCTCAAGCTTGTTGTCCCATAAAATAAAATAAAACATTACATTGTTTCATGGGCATGAAAATCATGGCAAAATGAAAAAACAAAAACAAAACATAGGCGAGCAAAGAGGCAAACAAACTTGCAAAAATCTATGGAAATAAAGCATTAGCATGGAGGGATTTAGATACATACCTATGAATGGAATATTCAACATTGGTTGGCAAATGAAATTGAACCTTTGCTCCACTTAGAAATCCTTTATGGTGATGATGATGGTTGTTTAGTTGCCTCCACAATGATTGAGGAAGACCACAAACCCTTCTCCTTCCTTCTCCACAAGAAAACAAGTCAAATGAGCAAATGAAAAAGGGAAAAATGGCTTTATCTCCACAGGTTTCCTGCATCCCACGATTTTTAAGGTCGTCTCGCGATTTTTATGAAAAAGTTGGTGATTTTTTGAATAAGTCACGACTTTTTCAAAACAGAAAAAATTGTGATTTTTAAGAGGTGATTTTTCGGGAGGGAGGAAAAATCGTGACTTTTTTAAAAAGTCACGATTTTTCGGAGAATTTTT
Organism: Picea engelmannii; assembly: GCA_009831015.1. Taxonomy (NCBI): domain Eukaryota; kingdom Viridiplantae; phylum Streptophyta; class Pinopsida; order Pinales; family Pinaceae; genus Picea; species Picea engelmannii. The sequence goes on along the minus strand of ML779011.1, from coordinate 50,677 downwards.
CAACACTAATATAAACCTCTTTCTCAACTTCACCATTAAGAAAAAAATTCTTAACATCCATTTGGTGAAGTTTCCAATTGAAAACTGAAGCAAGAGAGATGATGATTTTGATAGAGGTATACCTGGAAACAGGAGCAAAGATCTCATCATAATCAATTCCTTCTTTCTAAGAGAAGCCATGAGCCACAAATCTAGCTTTGTATTTTTCAACCCTGCCATTTGTTGCATGCTTTATTTTGTAAATCCATTTAGAGGTTACTATTGATTTCCCTTGAGGTGTTGGGACCACTTCCCATACACCATTCTTCAATATTGACTCGTATTCTTCTATCATGGTATCCTTCCACACTTTATGTTTGGCAACCTCATCAAAGGTGGAAGGTTCTGATTCAATCACAAGATTCAACTGAGCTATCAAACCCGAATATTTATCTGGCTTCTTTCTTTCTCTGAAAGTAACTTTAGGTGTTGCATGCTTTTCTGCTTCCTTTAAAATTTCACAGCACCATCTTGGCTTCCTTTTGATAGGAGGTTTCTCTAGGGGAAACTCAACAAAATCCCTTGTGGGATCCACTGGAGGATCTCTAGCTTCCTCCCTTTGCTCATGTGAAATTTATGAATCTGAAGGTGCTGGAGATGGATCTTCCTGCTCCTCTGTATCACATGAAAGTTCTCTGGAACGATGAAAGTGACTTCCTCATGGAAGGTCACATCTCTACTAAACTCTATGTACTTTTTCCCTAGTACATATATTCGATATGCTTTTGAGGTCTCATTGTACCCAACAAAAGTGCCTTTCTTTCCAGAGGGATCTAGCTTAGTCCTCTTTTCTTTTGGGACATGAATGTAGATAGGACTACCAAAAATTATCAAATGGTCAACTAAAGGCTTATTACCGGTGAAAACTTCCTCTGGAGTTTTCTATTCTAGGGCTTTATGAGGACACCTGTTTTGAATATAGACTGTAGTGCTTGAAAATTCAGCCCAAAGAGACAACGAAAGATTCTGATCATACATCATAGCTCTAGTTGCTTCACAAATTGTCCTATTCTTTCTTTCTGCAACCCCATTCTTCTAGGGATTATAAGGCACAGTCAGCTCCCTCTTAATCCCAGAAGCCCGATAGAGATAATCATACTTGTGGGAGTCAAACTCTTTTCCATTGTCTGTTCTAAAAACACGGTTATGTCTACATGTCTGATTCTCAACAAGATTCTTAAAATATTGAAATTTACTGAAAGATTCATCTTTAGTTTTCAGAAAATAAATCCAGGTTTTACGAGAACAATCATCAATAAAAATGACATAATAAAGACAACCATTCATGGATGAAGCAGTCATAGGTCCATAGAGATCAGAATGAATAATATCTAAGATGCCATTTGTTTTTCTATTACTGTGAGGGTAAGCTTTATTTGTATTCTTACCAAGAGCACAACCTCTATAAATACTATCATGCTCAAAAGAAAAATCTGGCATACCTGTTACCATATTTTTCAAACCTGGGAGGGAATTATAGTTGAGATGTCCAAACATTTTGTTCCATAGTTCGCAGGGGTTGATCATCTCATGAGCTAAAGCTTGAATAATGTGACCAATGACTTTGTAAAGTCCACCTTCTTGAGATCTGATTGTCAATGTTGAGCTCATACTTTCATTTGAGGGCCACAAAAGAGCCTTTCCTTTGGAGAAGGCTACTGAGTACCCTTTACTTTCTAGAACTACAACTGAGATAAGATTTTTCTTTAATCTAGGAACATAAAGAATTTTTTTAATATGAAATGCATTAACTGACTGAAGCTAAAAGGATGTTGATACAATTCCTTTGATGGCATAAGTTCCATCATCACCCAATTCTACCTTCACATTGAACTTCTTATCTTGATAGTTCACAAGGTTCTGTTTGAAGTTGATCATGTGCTTGGAGGCCCCGCTTTCCACTAACCATATTTCTTCTGATTTGGTAATAGTACCGGAGAGAGATGAAACAAGATAAATTTCTTTGCATTGTTCTTGTTCTTTAGTAGTAGCTCTGGTTCTCTTTCTTTGAGGCTCTTCTTCCTTAGTTTCAACTGAAGCATGGAACCTCCCTTTCCATTTCTGTTGTGAAGGAGGGTTCCTGCAGTCTTTTGCATGATGACCTAAATTTTTATAGTTAAAGCATCTTACTTTAGACAAATGAGAGTGAGAGTGAGGGAGCTTACCTTGGGGTTTCTTACCTTTTCCTTTGTACTGAAGAAACCTCTTCCATTTCTTGGCTTTGACTGAAAGAGCATGGTATTTCACCGTTGAGGGTTCATTTCTTCTTTTAAGTCTACCCTCTTCTTCTAGGCAATCATTCCATAATCTCTCGAAGTTGGGTTGAACTTCTCTTCCATTGACTGATGAGAGAAATTTCTCCCATGATTCAAGAATACCATCTACTATTGTTTTTACAAGGTCATCATCATACACTGCAACTCCAATTACTGCAAGTTGATCTCTTGTTTGGGAAATTTTGGAAAAGAAGGCAGAGATGGTTTCATCCTTTCCCATCTTTAATGTATGTAGTTGTTTCTTCAAGGTACTCTTCTAAGTTGGGGCCTTCTTTTCATATGTATTTTCTAGGGCATCAAAGCATTCCTTATATATCCTTAGATGAGAAATAAGAGGCATCATGTTGTCTTTAACTGAGTCAAAAATGACCCTCTTGGCTTTGGCTTGCCTCTTCTTATAGGTTGCTCTTCTTGCATTTGAATTAGATTCTTCTATCACCCTGGTAACTGGCTCATCCAAGTCACCTTCTTCTAGGATATTAAAAACCCTATCCTTCCAGGCATTGAAGTTTGAAGCCCCTTCAAGCCTATCTTCTTCCTTGACCGAAGATGAAGTTGTACTGAAAACAAGATTTGATGTAAAACAAGATTATTGTTGATCTGCAAAACAAACCCTTAAGTGTCGATCTACACAGGTTCAAAAGTCTGCCACAATTGAGCTCTTTTCACGCCCTAAGCTTTGATTCCATGTTATATTTTAGGGGCAAAAATAGACTACCTAGGAACATAAATAATTTTAATTTTATTTGCTACTATAATTCTGGATCAACAATATATTCAAAGCAAAAATTATGATGTAAACAATTAATAATAGAAAATACATTAAAGATATAAGTATTACCTTAGCAAAACAAAGAACATATTTACCTAATGTGCTTGCTGTTATCCTCTTTTTTGTATGCTTAGAAAAATCTTTAAGGGTCATGGATCAAACCCTCAGGGGTAGATCTCATCATGAACCTTTGGAAAAATTTGCCAAGAAGAACTTTAGGGTGAAATCAAAAAACTAAACAACATGCCAATCATCAAGAAAAGGGGCTAAGACGGGACACCACTATCTATCCTAGTGGTTGAAGGAGATGCCACTAGTATCCCTAAAAAATATCCAAAAAAATATCGATCTGCTACAACAATAGATAACAGTCCTAAGGCTGCCCTATCAAACCCTATTCAGGGTACTAATTGTTGTAGGTAAGGAAACATACAGGTGGAACCAACAAAGAGAAATAAACAACAACAATGTACATAGGTGGCACCTGTTAGCACTAGAAGTTGTTCTTGGACTGCTCAAGTGCAAGCCTAGCACATCATGAATAAAAATGTTTGATTGGACAACTTGGGTTTTAGGAAATTATGAGAGTGGTTAAATTAATCAAGAAAGCAATGAAACCATTGAGCATGGAGTCCATGGAAAGAAGTTGTAATCCTAAACTAACGTTCTATGTGCAACAAATCAGGTCAACAAAGCCAAGATCAGTTATAATTCTTATCAAGAGATGGAAAGAAGAAATAAGAAAAAAAAAAATGAAAATGATCAAAGAGCATCCTGATCTTCAATACTTCTAACAATAAGAGGGAAAAACTCCGTTTTCAGAAATCCTTTATAAAGCTGAATTAAAACTTAGATAAGCATGTGGCAAGGGCTAGAGCATATCCTATACAATAACCCTCTCAGCACAGAAATTGCAGACATATAACCTATAGCAGCAACACATATCCAAGAAGATGAGAGATGGGAAAATGATTTGCACAGAAAAGAGAAAACAAACTGATCTATAACTTCATTACCAGCTAAGGTCTTTTACATAGAAAGTAGCACAGGTTTGCAAGTTAAAATCAAAGATTTTTCATGCCTTTCTAGCTCCCTCACAGAAATTGAAACTTTTTCCAAACCTCTCAGGTCTCTCCTCTTTGTTTATCCCTCTCAGTCTCTAAAGACCCCTGTTGTTTTACCTCATGATAAAAATATATAATCTACAGTTAACAAACTGCTTCTAAATTCTAGGAAGAAACATTAATTAATATTTCTAAAAAAAATCTAAAAGCTACAACAGAACCCAAAGTGTCTCGAGTGCCAAAAAGGCTTCTAGAAAAATTGGAAAGTTGGCCACTTGTTTCTGGAATATTGTCTCCTTGATATCTGCATCTCAATGAGTTGGAGATGCCCAAACTTGTATGTTGATTTCATGCCTGGGAATCTGGAAATGATGATCACAACTGTTCATTTTATTGTCATGAGTTATGGGATACTCTGCCACCTAAAAAAGTGATAAACTTGAACCCCTTGATTCCAGGTGTTTGCTAGCAGCTTCCTTGGGTAGCAAATCTGGGTAGCGCACCTCAAAACTGGACAAGGAGAAAAAGGTAGTGCCTGTAGGTAGCGCCACTACGCTGCATCTATGTGAAAACCTGTTCTCTGCCAGATATTAGGTAGCGCAAATGTGCTCTGTTCAGTGATTTTGGTGGCTTGTGAGCCAAAATTCTAACCTGTAAGCCACCAAAAGCTCTGCTTTCGGTGGCTAAGGGCAGCTGTGTAAACTGAAATAGCCACCGAAAAGGTAGGCTTTAGCAATATGAAAACTAATACAGTGGCATAATGCTTTGCATTCAGCACGTGAAAAGATTGAAATCATAAACATGAAACAAGGCATAATATCATAACAAAATTGGATTAATGCCATGTTTGGAAATCGTTGAATTTGACACAAGAAGTCAATGAATAGTTGTTGTCTCTCGTCTTCTGTTATTTGAGTACTTTGTGGATAACTGAGAACTTAGTGAAGGTTTTCTTTCTCTTTGTTACAGTGGTAGCTTTTGCAAATTTACCATCTCCAGAACATATTCTTCATTTGCCTAATTGAAACTACTGCAATTCTTCATGTATAGAGTAGTTATTTTCTGCTATTTTATTTACAGTCACACATTGCCATTGTATTTACTCTTGCACGCAGCCAAGAAAGCTTGATTTGAAAGTTGTCTGATAGCTTTCACTTTCGGATCTTCTCCAAGGCAATTGAAACCTTAAGCTTGTTTAAATATTGCAATGGCACAGGTATCTTCTTATCTGATCTGCAGGGCCTGATTCAAGAATCGATGTGCTAGGCAAGCCATACGATAGGAGCCTAAGCCTGTACCTAGTCTTTGAATAAAACTGACTGTGCAGAGAATAAGAATCCAGCTTTTAAACAACATCGACATGCCCGGGAATGAACTGTGGTCTCCCCTCGTGGCTTTGTATCATGACCCAATGTTTTTTGAATGTGCTTAAGGAAAGGGTATCCACTGCTCCAATACCAAAACCCTATAACTGTCAATTCATTCAACCACTCAACAATCTGACATCCAAGGCCACGATGCCATCAATCTCCATAATTTTGGCAAATGACATGATCTTCATTTTCCCCTGACACCTATATGATTCGATCTGTTGTCAACAAACTTTCAAAATCCCTGCAGCTCGATGCAGATCCCCCTTGATCATGGATCTTTCTCATGATCCGATGCCTTCCATTAAAACCTGTCAAACATTGAAAAACCCAGTTGCACACTCATTTTCTGCCTTCAATTCAAGCATTCAATAATTATCGACTTGTGGTTCGACTTGTAGCTAACTTGTGACCTAGAATCCGTAACAGGACTGTAGACATGGACACATGTATTGGGGTTATGGACCATGTTGTCTTCATAAATTCTTTGTATGATATATCGATGAGGTGTGTAGAACATGAAGCTTGGCGCTCAGCGCTGAGATTTGATGACTTTTTGTGTTGCATGTCATATGGACTCAGTTTGTGTGTTGGATGATAAATAGGGTGTGTGACAAGTAGACTTGGAGTTTGACATGTGTGCCCATGTAATTCGGTGTGTGGACTTTAGGATATGGACAAGGGTAGTACACTTTCAAACACACATCACTTTAGTAAAAATAAATCAAAATCAAAATATAAATTTTTATTTGATTATATGAAAAGTGAAGGCTTAATATAAAAGTGATTTCTGTCATGCAGGTAAAAAGGAAATCACAAGGATCCGGGCCAAAGGACATCAAATGGGATCTCCCTCAAGGCTAGATAAAAAATCGGAATGTTATGATAATGGCACAAGATCAAAGGAATGAGGATTTTTGGCAGATTTTGACAATTTTGGTGAAGAAATCAAAATGAGATGAGGTGCTGCGGGAATTTCCAGTAGCAATGTTGGGATTTTAGCAAATGTAAATTTGGGTACTAACATTGGCTCCATAGGGGATGGCATGCTCTCTGCGAGCTGCCAAGAACCTACAGAACAGTAGCCTTATCCATCTTCATCTCTGTCCAGGAAACCAACAAGCCTAAGAGCATCTCTGCTCCTTATTTAGAACTGAAAAATAACTACTACAAACTGACAGAAAGGAAATGCTCAAAAACGAGCTTATTTCTTCCTACTCCTACTCTAATCAAGTGTGTTGCTTCTTGATCAAGTAAGATCGTGCTTCCAATGAAACCATACAAGCATCTGATTAGCAAGTGAAACCCTTGATATGACAATGATGAATGCAGGAATCCATAGATTACTGATATGCATTTCAAAAGAACAGAACAACCAACCTTCATTTGAAAAAAGTGTTCTGACATCTAAGTTGCTCAAAGATCCAAGAAAATCAGCAAACAGATCAATAAAACTGAAAAGGAATACCTCTTCCTGTTGTTTTAGCTGAACATCAGAAGATTTCTGCATATCCTCATGTTGATCATGGTTGCCACCTACAACTGCCTGCAAATCTGAACATAGATGCAAACTAACTTCACTTCTGATGATATATTTTTTTGTTGTTGTCGGTAGATCCAGTTTCAAATATAGTGCATGCGGGCTCACTGATTTGTAGAGATGATTGTTGAATGTCTTCAGCAGTTTCCTGATAGCTGATTTCTTCACAATATTGTTCTCCATCATAATCAGATTCATAACTGTCATAACTCGGTTGGTTTCTCCTCAAATTAGCAAAATGGATCTTCTCTTCTTCATTAGAGTATTCATCAAAGATAGGTGAGCCCAAGGCTCCTTGGTCTTGCATAGAAAAACGAACAATCCCCCAATCTCTCTCTTCAATCTCAAGTGAAAAGATATCATGGGAAACTTTTTGCAAGAAAAGAGAAAGATCCTCTTCTACAATTGGTTCTTCTTTTGACTTGGAGACATCAGATGCATAACGTACAGGGTATAATGAAACTGAATCCATGCAATCATTAGTACAATCATGACTGATATCTGGAAGACTTTCTTCTCGGGAAAAAGAAAGAGAAAGAGGTTCATTCATATCTTCATTTGGACAGTGAATAAAATCGTTTTCATCTTTATATTCAGCAGAGCAATCTAACAAATCTTGAGCACATTCTACATATCCCTCACAATAGTCATGACAAATACTTTTAGAGGGATAAAACCTTTTGCAGTGTTCATTGAATACTCTGTGGAAATCCTTCAAGGATGAAATGTTGGAAGGGGGTAACGAGAAATACCATTTACGTGCATCCCCATCCAATGCATACATGAACATTTTCATCAAAATATCTTCATGATGGATGTCAAGCTATTGCATCAAAGCATGAAATTCATGAACATGCTCAACAGGGTTGTCATCCTTACCTTCATAAAATCTAGGCAACAGATCTTTCCATTCATCAATAAGAGGCACAGGATGTGCATAATCATCTATGGTTGAGAAATTGAGTGGGGAAAACCTCCTGGCCAGGATAGCCTTCATAGCCATTTAATTGGTCTCATTCTAGTGGAGTCACCAACAGATTCTGAACAATGGAGTCGCCATGGTGAATGTGTAGTCTTGAAGGTGTCCAACTTCACTCACCATCTAAAGCTGGAGTTGTGCAATGTTGTTCTTCCCAGGGAGATTTTCAATCTACTCAAATCCGTCCCCGGAAACGGCGCCAAAATGTTAGCACTAGAAGTTGCTCTTGGACTGCTCAAGTGCAAGCCTAGCACATCATGAATAAAAATGTTTGATTGGATAACTTGGGTTTTAGGAAATTATGAGAGTGGTTAAATTAATCAAGAAAGCAATGAAACCATTGGGCATGGAGTCCATGAAAAGAAGCTATAATCCTGAACTAACGTTCTATGTGCAGCAAATCAGGTCAACAAAGCCAAGATCAGTTATAATGCTTATAAAGAGATGGAAAGAAGAAATAAGAAAAAAAAAACTGAAAATGATCAAAGAGCATCCTGATCTTCAATACTTCTGACAGCAAGAGGGAAAAACTCAGTTTTTAGAAATCCTTTCTAAAGTTGAATTAAAACTCAGATAAGCATGTAGCAAGGGCTAGAGCATATCCTATACAATAACCCTCTCAGCACAGAAATTGCAGACATATAACCTATAGCAGCAACACATATCCAAGAAGATGAGAGATGGGAAAATGATTTGCATAGAAAAGAGAAAACAAACTAATATATAACTTCATTGTCAGTTGAGGTCTTTTACATAGAAAGCAGCACAGGTCTGCAACTTAAAATCAGAGAATTTTCATGCCTTTCTAGCTCCCTCACAGAACTTGAAACTTTTTCCAGACCTCTCGGGTCTCTCCTCTTTGTTTCTCCCTCTCAGTCTCTAAAGACCCTTGTTGTTTTACCTCATGATAAAAATATATAATCTACAGTTAACAAACTGCTTCTAAATTCTATGAAGAAACATTAATTAATATTTCTAAAAATAAGCTAAAAGCTACAATAGAACCCAAAGTGTCTCGAGTGCCAAAAAGGCTGCCTGAAAAACTGGAAAGTTGGCCACCTGTTGATGGAATATTGTCTCCTTGATATCTGCATATCGATGAGTTGGAGATGCCCAAAACTGTCTGCTGATTTCATGCCTGGGAATCTGGAACTGATGATCACAATTGTTGATTTTATTGTCATGAGTTATGGGATACTCTGCCACCTAAAAGAGTGATAAACTTGAACCCCTTGATTCCAGGTGCCCTTGATTCCAGGTGTTCGCTGGCAGCTTCCTTGGGTAGCAAATCTGGGTATGGCACCTCAAAACAGTACAAGGAGAAAAAGGTAGCACCTGTAGGTAGCGCCACTATGCTGCATTTGTTTGCAAACCTGTTCTCTGCCAGATATTAGGTAGCGCCACTGTACTCTGTTCAGCGCTTTCAGTGGCTTGTGAGCCAAAATTCTAACCTGTAAACCACCGAAAAGCTCTGCTTTCGGTGGCTAAGGGTAGCTGTGTAAACTGAAATAGCCACCGAAAAGGTAGGCTTTAGCAATCTGAAAACTAATACAGTGGCATAATGCTCTGCATTCAGCAAGTGAAAATATTGAAATCATAAACATGAAACAGGCCATAATATCATAACAAAATTGGATTAATGCCATGTTTGGAAATCGTTGAATTTGACACAAAAAGTCAATGAATAGTTGTTGTCTCCTGTCTTCTGTTATTTGAGTACTTTGTGGATAACTAAGAACTTAGTGAAGGTCCTCTTTCTCTTTGTTACAGTGGTAGCTTCTGCAAATTTACCATCTCCAGAACATTTTCCATTTGCCCGATTGAAACTGCTGCAATTATTCATGTATAGAGTAGTTATTTTCTGCTCTTGTATTTACAGTCACACAGTGCCACTGTATTTACTCTTGTGAAAGCTTGATTTGAAAGTTGTCTGATAGCTTTCACTTTCGGATCTTCTCCAAGGCAATTGAAACCTTAAGCTTGTTTAAAGATTGCAATGACACGGGTATCTTCTTATCTGATCTGCAGGGCCCGATTCAAGAATCGATGTGCTAGGAAAGCCATACGGTAGGAGCCTAAGACTATACCTGGTCTTTGAATAAAACTGACTGCGCAGAGAATAGGAATCCAGCTTTTAAACAATGTGGACATGCCCGAGAATGAACTGTGGTCTCCCCTCGTGGCTTTGTATCACGACCCAATGTTTTTTGAATGCACATAAGGCAAGGATATCCACTGCTCCAATACCAAAACCCTGTAACTGTCGATTCATTCAACCTCTCAACAATCTGGCATCCGAAGCCACGATGCCATCGATCTCCAAAATTTTGGCAAATGAGACGATCTTCATTTTCCCTTGACACCTGTATGATTCGATCTGCTGTCAACAAACTTTCAAAAACCCCGCATCTCGATGCAGATCCCCCTTGATCGTGGCTCTTCCTCATGATCCGATGCCTTCCATTAAAACCTGTCAAACATTGAAAAACCTAGCTGCACACTCATTTTCTGCCTTCTATTCAAGCATTCAATAATTGTCGACTTGTGGTTTGACTTGTAGCTGACTCGTGACCTGGAATCCGTAACAGGACTGTAGACATGGACACATGTATCGGGGTTATGGACCATGCTGTCTTCATAAATGCTTTGTATGATATATCGATGAGGTGTGTAGAACATGAAGCTTGGCGCTCAGCGCTGAGCTTTGATGACTTTATGTGTTGCATGGCATATGGACTCGGCTGGTGTGTTGGATGATAAATAGGGTGCGTGACAAGTAGACTTGGAGTTTGACATATGTGCCCATGTAATTCGATGTGTGGACCTTAGGATATGGACTAGGGTAGTACACTTTCAAGCACACATCACTTTAGTAAAAATAAATCAAAATCAAAATATAAATTTTTATTTGATTATATGAAAAGTGAAGGCTTAGTATAAAAGTGATTTCTGTCATGCAGGGAAAAAGGAAATCACAAGGATCCATTCCAAAGGACATCAAATGGGAGCTCCCTCAAGGCTAGATAAAAAATTTGAATGTTATGATAATGGCACAAGATCAAAGGAATGAGGATTTTTGGCAGATTTTAAATATTTTAGTGAAGAAATCAAAATGAGATGAGGTACTGCGGGAATTTCCAGTAGCAATACTGGGATTTTAGCAAATGTAAATTTGGGTACTAACAACACCATCAATAGATGAGGAGGGAGGTACCAGCAGGAAGAGAAGGAGGTCGGTACCATCAAGGAGAGACATCAAGGAGGACAACAACAAGTAGAAAAGGAAAAAAACCCAAAAAACAATTATAAGTGACCTGCGATAGGCTGAGAGAACCCTTGGGTGTTAGCGGAAGGTTGAGAGAACCCTTGGGGGTTAGCAATGACAAAAGGGAGAGGGGAAAAATCCCAAACAAAAACCAGAAGAGATTTGTGGCTGGCTGAGAGAACCCTTGGGGTTAGCGGCAACAAAAAGGAGAGAATGACTTGAATTAAAGTGGGCCGCAACCACTCAAAACACTGATCAAGGAGTCGCAGAAAAAACTCAGACCAAACTCGTCTTAGGAGGAAAAAGAAGGAATGTGGAGTGAGAGGATAGGTCTCTAATTTTTATAGTTTAGGTAGATAAGTTAGGGTTATAAAAATAGCCCTAATTTTAGGGTTAGATTAAACCCTAACAAAATAAATAAACAATTAATATTTTAAAATTAAAATATTAAATGTTTAAATTATAACAAGTCAAGGAACCAAAGATATTTTTGGCGTTCTCTTGTTCAGTGGATTTGTTTTTCTCTCTCTCTAGTGCATCTTTTGGACAACTGTAATGCACTTGTTTAGTGTTATTTTCTCCTTTACTTTCGTAGGTTTTGGGTCATCTATTTGGTTCCATTTGATCTCCTCATCCTCTTGTGATCTTAACAAGTACGAAGTTACCAAAACCCCTTCAATGATCTTTGCATGGTTATACCAGTGCCTCAAACACCTATGAATTCACTTGTGCATATTGACTAGAGCTTCACATACTACTTTTGTTGTCTTGTACTCATACAAGTTATACAATATAGCATCGTTGAGGTTCAAGATGAAAGTTGTCGGGGTTCTTTCATTATTTTGGCTCCACTTAGAAACACTTGTGTTGGGTTCTTTCTATTTTATGATAACTGACCAAAATTCCTTCTCCATGAGTAACATATGAACCTTCTAGATGGTCATTGTCAAATGCCTTCAGCGTCATGAAAAAACACTTTTTTGAGTCACTTGAGTTGATTCTTCAAGAAAGTCCCTATTATAGTGCAAGTTGTAGGTTGGGCAAAGCCCGACCCAACCACAAAGAAAGTGCTACAACTTGGGAATCCTACACCTAATGTCACATCGATGTAGGTCCTGCACTTCAAGGGTGAATAGGTCACTCTAGGGAGGCAATCCCGGTGACCCTAGGGGGATTGAGATGGAGATGGATATGGATGGAAGTGAAGCCCCTATAGGTCAAGTCTAAGTGGGATGAAAGTTGGGAAAAGATGTCTTGTAAGTCAAGTAATTTTTTCCCCACAGGTATAGGAATTCTCCGGATGATTGTACATGCCCGAGACACAAGAAAAGACACTTTGCAATGATATATGTTAGTTGGATCAACAAGTTAAGCTTGGTGTCCCTAATTTGCAGCAGTAAATAATAGTTTATATCAGCAAATAAAACATCTAAATCAGCATGCAAAGATCTAAACTAGCTAAGTAAATCAGCATCAAGTTTAGCAATGAACATAGGCTAAAAGATGGCACTTAAGAAGCTAGAGAAGATGGCTGTTGTAAAAATGTGTTTTCTGCAGAAAATTGCAGACTTATGGCTGTATAATTCAGTGGCATGTAGCAGAAAAATAAACCATGGAAAAGTGCCAATAACTAGCCCAAAAGGTGCGCCCTAGTTAGTAGAGTAAGTGAGCAAAATTCAGGAGCTAGTCTAGGGTTAGTTTAGGAGTTATAGCTAGTAGTTTATCTAGGTTATATCAGCCCTAATGGCTGTAGGTTATGGTTCGTAACAGAAATTAGAGTTTTGGGAGAGAGGGGATGTCCTAGTGGGGGAAAACTCCTCTCAATGAGGCAAATCAACTTCAAGCAAGAAACCTCTCAAAAGACCAAAAATTGTGTTTCCCAAGGCAATGATTTTATATCTCCACTGCAAAAAAGTATGACTAGTGCAATGATTTTATATCTCCACTGCAAAAAAGTATGACTAGTGCCTTTACTATTGGTTTAATGGAGTCAAATAAACAAAGAGCTTAGAGAAGCTACCTCCTTGGGAGTGTAATCCCTTTTACTTCCCAAGGCAAGTTTCTATAGGCTAGGTTTTAAGCTAAGAGGGTGTATGCCCTTATACTTTTCTTAGCAAACCCTTGTATAATCAATGAGATGAAGCAATAAAATGATGAATACGATGGTGGGGGTGTATCCCCTTATCCTTCCCACCTATCTCCTAGCATAACAATACTTGACTTGAAAAAATGATAGCAAAATAGTAGAAAACCATACCAAGATCAAGAGAAATGCCAAGATAATCCACCACAAGAGCTAGAAAACATCATCCAATGCTAGCACTAGACTTCCATCAACCATTCACCAATAGATATCCATAAACAAGTGCAGAAGAGATAAAATTATCCAAGTGTGGCACAAATTTCAGACCAAGGCCTCTCACAAGAGGGAGAGTTATGATTAAAATGAGATCTTATGATCTCTATTTATACAAAATGTAGCTAACATAGTTTGTCCATAGATTAAGGAGTAAACCAAAAGATTAGGGGTCAACAACCCTGATCTTTCCCCCTTAACAAAGTAATGTTAAACAATTCACTTAAAATTTCTCTTTTTGCACAAATAAAACCCTAATTTACGAGGACATCACCCCTTTAGGGGATGTTTTTGCACTTTGAGGAAGTCATTGGTGTTGGAGAAGCATGGGTAGGCCTCCAAAGGCCACATGTCAAGCATCTAAGCACTCTCATCATGGTGAAGACACTCTCCTCCTCAAAACTTCCATGTTTCAAAGAGTGGCACCTCACCACCATTCCCTAGCCCCAAAAGCATGACGTCAAGCTAAAAAATAGAACGTTTTTCACCTCCTGGGAAAATTGTTTGGCAAGGGAGGGTTGGGCTAGGTTGCCCAAGTCATCATCAAGGTCATCCAAGTCTGATCTCTCTCATCCAGCATGCAGGCCCCTGGCATCCAACCTGTGGGATTGTATCCCCATGGAAGCCCAAGCTACGCTTGTTCTCCCAAAACTATCCACCAAATAGGTCCTGCAAAGACAAATGAGCATGCCCTCCAAGGATCTCAAGTCATAACATCATGATAAGTGGATCCAATCAATAAATAAGAAATCTAAGCATGTGCATCAAAGATGAATATATCAAACAATTAATAGCTCAAAAACACTATTCAAATTGTCAAGCTTGAATATGGGAGGGTTGATAAGGTGTCCTTGTTGGCAAATATTGAACAAGCAACGAATGCGTGTTGATGATTGTTGTCTTTGATGGCAACAACAGAAATGGCAGGATATGCAGAATTTGGGGATTTGGACGTAAAAGCACAGGAGGAACAACATTGAAGAAAAAATGCGCATTGAAGAAAACGCGCGCAGCAGAAGTTTACAGAGAAGAAGGAAGATGGTGACTGTCGGATCCCATCCAAATTTCCCGAAAGGCCACTAGCCGTCAGATCTGCAGAAGTTGCGAGGGAGATAAGCCATCGGAGAATCGGGGATCAGGATTTCATAATGCAAAGAACAATGACAACGAAAACCCCGAAATCGCGATATGCGATTTCGCGATTTGATCGCAGCCGTTAATTTAAGAAGTAATCTGGACCGTCTATTTGTGTGGATGCGTGGCAGCCGTTAAATCCAAGGTGAAATCCCGACGGGATCTGGACCGTCTATTCGTCTAGATACATGGCAGCCGTTAAAGCCAAGGTGAAATCCCGACTGAATTTGAACCGTCAGATCAACATGAGATCTAGACCTTTGAT
>ML779011.1:13280-35517 GCA_009831015.1 Picea engelmannii | reverse complement strand
CTTTACTCTTACTGTCCATATGTTGTATGTTGGTAGATGACACATGAAGAAATCTTAATAATTATTTAAAAGATATAAAATTGTTTAAGCTTATAAACAACTGATTCACCCCCCCTCTCAGTTGTTTTAGTATTTCCAACAGTCCTATTGGGCAGGTCTTGCCCTAGGTCAAGGAGAGTTTCCAAGAGATCCCTGTCTAAGCCATGTAAAGTGGATGAAGTGGTTGGGGTCAAGACTCAATGGGCATAAGCCTCATGACATACAATGGGTCGTAGTGTCTTATTCATGGGTTCTTTTGTAGAGGGTGTGTGGTACCTTCATCCGTGTTGCACTTTTTCCAAGCCCATCAATTGCCTTCTATCTTTCTTTATTTATTTTCTTTGAATATAGCATAAGGAGAGGTTGAATGTTAGCCTTGGCATTGTGACCAAATGATGGCAATGTCACCCACAAACACCTAATGGAAATGAGAAGGTTGGCTCATGATGAGACCCCCTTTCTCTCAGCCATGCAACTAAGAGACATTACCCCAGTTTAGTGACCGGATGACGGTAATGTCATACCACTAGATATTTATGGATGTGATAGGTCAACTCATGATGAGACCTCCCATCCTTCAACTAACCTTTTAAGCATTCTTTATTATATTATGGGTCCCCTTTATTTAAATATAAGAGTTTTATTTCTTTCTTGGGTGATCCCTGGGTGAAGCATCTGGAAGGTTTATATAAGTCTTTTATCTTTTACCTGACATCAACCCTTCTGGGTCTTTAGCCCCTTATTCCCATAGAATGAGGGACAACCCCTTCTTGGGTCAATACACTCTAAAATCCAAAGAGATAAGGAAATGGAGGGGAACAATGATGGAAAGTGGTAAGTATGGCCGGGAATGATACAATGACTCATTAAGGGAGTTCCCAGTAGCAAACCCATCCCCAAAGAAAACCACTTAGTAGGGCACAATGTCAACCACCAAGGTGAAGCAGGGAAAAATGCATAATGTCCAAGCACATATCATGAAATCTAGAGCAATCTAAGATACAACATAATCAAATGGATTAAATATTGAAATTATGCTCACCATAATATTGACTTGTACCTCATGGAGCAATGCCCACTGCCTTCCAGAAGCCAACTGGTGTGGTGGATGCCATTTGCAAAAATATGACCATCTGTGGTGGTGAGTGGGTTTTCCATCTATGCAAAAGGGTATTGTTGGTCATGTAGTCTCTAGACACTCCATATCTGCAACTTGAGGGCCTCGAGACATGATATCCTTAGTTATCCACAAAATGGGGATAACATCTGGCTCCTACTTGGGGACATATGGTCGTCGTAGAGTGCATGAGAACTGCAACATCTCTTGGTAGACCTGTGCCTACAAGGAAACATCAAACTATCAAGTGCAGGATAGCCTGCTCATCCTTGTTCTCATATGATCATAATCCAAACTAACTGAGCTAGAAAAAGAAAATTTTGATATATTTTTTCTAAATTTCTAAGATCAGAATGAAATCAAAAGTGAAAGTAGAGAAAAATGAAAATGAAATGCATCTAAACTAGAATGAGCAATGAAGATGCAAATGTAGGGAATCAAAATGACTTACCTACGTACCTGGGGCATGGGCCCTGTATAAGTCATGTGACCACGATGTGGGGTTGGAGAAGAGACCCATCTACTGGTAGTGGAATATTTCTCCCATCTAACGCTGTCAGATAGTACCTTTCTTTGTCAGACTTATTCTTGATGATGTAAGGGCCAAGCCATGAATTTTTTTCTTTTTGGTCATATCTGGGCTTGCCCTTTATTTTGTCCCACATGAGCACAAGACTTCTTTCATTGAAATCAATGTAAGGTGTATTCTTATCATGTGGAGGCTTTGTGTGGACTACATATTTGAGGATTTCTTCGTGTTTCTCATCTTCCTTCTTCAAAATTTGGATAAACCCTGGCTCCTTCCCATGGTATTTTGCAAGTTTGTCTTTGTATTGATTTGTCCATGGAAGAAGCATGTCTATGGAGTCCTCCTACATAAAAGGTAGCTCAGATGGATCATACTCAATGGTCCGTGGGAGTACATCATAATCATATTTCCTGGCATAATTAGGACCATCAGGATCCATCATGTGTCTATCAACTTTTTCTCGATTGTATAGTATCTGAAAAGTTCCATCCCCCATAGGAATGTGTGCATGGGCGAGATCCATGCTAAGGAAACCCCCAAGAGAAGTAGACCAGTTCCTAGATAAGATCATTCCCCAAGCATCTGGAACGTCGATCACTACTATGTCCATGAGAATGTTAATATGTGGAAAGTCAATCAGGAAAACCTCAACATCGTCACACACCTCGAGGACTTTGACCTTTCTGGAATCAATACCACGTGCATTTCCATACAGTCGGGTTGTCTTCAAACCAAGATTTCTCATTACCTTCAATGATATGACATTTGTTGAGGCTCCTGAATCAATCATGTAGTTGTTCAAATGGAGGTCATTCATGCCTAGTGAAAGATAGAAATGAGGGTTCTTGTCCCTTGGCCGGTCAAGATACATAGTGTTTAACATGATGGGAGGATCCTCCTTCTTGGCTAGCACCTGTAAGATTTTCAAAATTTCCCTTTTTACGGAAGGGATCTTACACATCTCTGTCACAGGGACCGTCATATTCAGTTTTCCAAACATGTTTGCAACATCTATATTCAATTGAATGTCATATGTAGGACTTGGGTTAGGAAGCAACTCACATATTAGTGGCGGAGCCACCTTTTCTGCTAATGGAAGAGGAGTATTAATTTGTGATGGAGGGGATGCAACATTTTCTCTTCTGTAGGTTAGAATTTCCCTCCTCAATTCCTTCTTCTGATTATCTGTCAATTTACTTAAGGCCTGGAGTCTCCCCTCTCTTTCTCCTATTCTTTTGGTTTCATTGATTTGTTCTTGAGTAACATGTTCATCATTGAGATTGAAAATTATGAAGTTTATATCATCAGGGTAATCTTCGTCTTGTTGGGGGAACTCATCTTCCCTGTGGGGTTCTTGGCATGGGAGATACCAATCTTCTATATCAACTGTCCCAAAAGGTTTCAAAGTATCCGGGGCATTTGCCTCTTGTTGAGGTCTTGGTTTCCAACCGGTGGCATCTCTATGTTGTTTGGAAAACTGAGGTCTGGGAGCATATTGATTTCTTTCCACTGTGGTCATACGGTTCATAAGATGATTTTTCACCTAATCAATCTGAGTATTCATTTGGTCTATCTTCTGAGTCAGGAAAGAAATCAGATCAGGAACACTGTTTGGAAAATTTAGTCCTTGATTCTGTCTTGCTATGAGGGTACTGAAAAGGTTCTATTTTTGAATCAAGGAGATTTTCTTCAATGTCAATATTGAACTCTTTAGCCTCTACTAATGACATGGGATTTTTATCTTTAAGAATGTATCAAAACTGTCCTTCAAAGGAATTCATGTAAAGGAGACGAACTGATGATGTTGTAGGACGATAATCTGTTGGAATTTGACTGTACAACCTATCAAATATGGAAATGAATTCCCTCACTGTTTCATTCTCCTTTTTGTTTATTTGATTGAACTGAGTCCCAAGTGTTCCACCATTTTCTTTTCTCGACCATATTCTTTTGAATAAGGTGGAAAAAGCATCATAGGTCGTGATATGATTATCAGGGAGTCCTCTGAACCAATCAAGGGCTTATTTAGTCAATGATGAGGTGAATAGTATCATGGCCAGATCTTCATGATCAATACATGCATTGTCCATATCCTAGCCCATGACATAAATGTGGTCTTCGACAATTATCACATTGTTTCCTGGGAACTTTGGCAACCACTTGTTGACTTCTGTTGGCATTTTGTTAGGGTAACCTTGGATATTGGTCATGTTAATGGGTTTGTATAGGTCCCTTGCCCAAGGGTGAACCATTGGAACAAGAGGGAGGGTATTATGGAAAAGGTTTTTAGCAATAGGAGACTTGAGAGGAGGCCTTCTTTGGTAAACTTTAGAAGGCTTGAACCTCCTAGGGGGAAAAGGCTCGAGGAAATAAGGATTCTGAGAAGGTGGAGTTGATAGATGACCTTCAAGATGAGCTCATCAATAAGGGTGGAAAGGGAACATCCCTTGGGTGGAGTCTCCAGGTAATCCAAGGGAAAGGCTTTGGCATAGCTTATCAAAGTGTCGTTAGGGTACAAAGAAGATTCAAAATCTTCCCCAACAACGGCGCCAAAATGTTATAGCACAAGTCGTAGGTTGGGAAAATCCCAACCCAACCTCAAATCAAGTGCTACAACTTGGGAATCCTACACCCAATGTCACCTCGATGTAGGTCTTGCACTTCAAGGGTGAAAAGGTCACTTTAAGGAGGCGATCCCAGTGACCCTAGGGGGATTGAGATGGAGATGGAGATGGATGGAAATGAATCCCCTATAGGTCAAGTCTAAGTGGGATGAAAGGTGGGAAAATATGCCTTGCGATTCAAGTAATTGTTTCCCCACATGTATAGGACTTCTCCAGATGATTGTACCTGCCCGAGACACAAGAAAAAACACTTTGCAATGATATATGTTAGTTGGATCAGAAAGTTAAGCTTGTTGTCTCTAATTTTCAAAAGTAAATGATAGTTTATATCATCAAATAAAACATCTAAATCAGCATGCGAAGATCTAAACTTTTTAAGTAAATCAACATCAAGTTTATCAATGAGCATAGGCTAAACGATGACACTTAAGAAGCTAGCGAAGATGGTTGTTGTAAACATGTGTTTTCTGCAGAAAATTTCATATTTATGGCTGTAGAATTCAGTGGCATGAAGCAGAAAAATAAACCATGGAAAAAGTGCCAAGAACTATCCCAAAAGGCACACCCTAGTTAGTAGAGTAAGTGAGCAAAATTCATGGGCTAGTTTAGGGTTAGTTTAGGAGTTATAGCTGGTAGTTTATCTAGGTTATATCCACCCCAATGGCTATAGGTTAGGGTTTTTAACAAAAAATAGAGTTTTGGGAGAGAGGGGACGCCCTAGTGGGGGAAAACTCCTCTCAATGAGGCAAATCAACTTCAAGCAAGAAACCTCTCAAAAGACCAAAAGTTGTGTTTCCCAAGGCAATGATTTTATATCTCCAATGAAAAAATGTATGACTAGTGCCTTTACTATTGGGTTAATGGAGTCAAATAAACAAATAGCTTAGAGAATCTACCTCCTTGGGGGTGTAATCCCTTTTACTTCCCAAGGCAAGTTTCTATAGGCTAGGGTTTAAGCTAAGAGGGTGTATGCCCTTATACTTCTCTTAGCAAACCCTTGTATAATTAATGAGATGAAATAATAAAATGATAAATACTATGGTGGGGGTGTATGCCCTTATACTTCCCATCTAGCTCCTAGCATAACAATACTTGACATGAAAAAATGATATCAAAATAGTAGAAAACCATACCAAGATAAAGAGAAATGCCAAGATAATCCACCACAAGAGCTAGAAAACATCATCCAAGGCTAGCACTAGACTTCCATCAACCATTCACCAATAGATATCCATAAACAAGTGAAAAAGAGATAAAAAGAGACAAGTGTGGTGCAAATTTCAGGCCAAGGAATCCCAAGCTAGGCTTTTTCTCCCAAAACTGTCCACCAACTAGGTCCCGCAAAGACGAATCATCATGCCCTGCAAGGATCTCAAGTCATAACATCATGATAAGTGAATCCAATAAATAAATAAGCCATCTAATCATGTGCATCAAAGATCACTATATCAAATAATTAACATCTCAAAGACACTATGCGACTTGTCAAGCTTGAATATGGGAGGGTTGACGAGGTGTCCTATTGGGTAGGTCTTGCCCTAGGTGAAGGAGAGTTTCCAAGATATCCCTCTCTAAGCCATGTAAAGTGGATGAAGTGGTTGGGGTCAAGACTCAATGGGCATAGGGGTTGTAGTGTCTCATTCATGGGTTCCTTTGTAGAGGGTGTGTGGTACCTTCGTTCACAATGCACTTTTTCCAAGTCCATCAATTGCCTTTTATCTTTCTTTCTTTATTTTCTTTTGATATAGCATAAGGAGAGGTTGAAGGTCACTTCCCTAGCATGGTGACCACAAACACCCAATGGAAATGACAAGGTTGGATCATAATGAGACCCCCTTTATCTTAGCCATGCAACTGAGAGCCATTACTTTGGTTTGGTGACTAGATGAAGGTAATGTCATACCACTAGATATTCATGGACGTGATAGGTGGGCTCGTGATGAGACCTCCCATCCTTCAACTAACCTTTTAAGCATTCTTTATTATATTGTGGGTCCCCTTTATTTAAAGATAAGTGTTTTATTGCTTTCTTGGGTGATCCCTGGGCGAAGTATCTAGAAGGTTTATATAAGGCTTTTATATTTTACCCCACATCAACCCTTCTGGGCCTTTAGCCCCTTCTTCCCATAGAATGAGGGACAACCCCTTCTTGGGTCAATACACCCTAAAATATCAAGAGATAAGGAAATGGAGGGGAACAATGATGGAAAGTGGTAAGTATGGCTGGGAACGGTACAATGGATCATTAAGGGAGTTTCCAATAGAAAACCCATCCCCAAAGAAAACCACTTATTAGGGCACAATGTCAACCACCAAGGTGAAGTAGGGAAAAAGGCATAATGTCCAAGCACATATCATGAAATCTAGAGAATTATAAGATACAACATAATCAAATGGATTAAATATTGAAATTATTCTCACCATAATACTAACTTGTACCTCATGGAGCAAGGCCCACTACCTTCCGGAAGCCAACTGGTGTGGTGGATGCCATCTGAAAAACTGTGACCATCTATGGTGGTGAGTGGGTTTTCCATCTTTGCAAAAAGGTACTACTGGTCATGTAGTCTCTCGACACTCCATATCTGCAACCTAAGGGCCTCGAAACATGATTTCCTTAGTTATCCATGAAATGGGGATAACAGTCCCCACATTGGTGATCAATGTTATCCAAAATTGAATTGGTTTTGGCAAAACCAATTGATCCAACCTATTCTAGGGTTGCACCAGCCCAGTTGAAGGTTTTGAACTGGAAAGGGTCGGTTATGTACCGAACCAGTTGGTTCATACAGATCGAATCATAAATTTCAAAACCATCTAGTTTCTTATGGAACCATACAACTGATGATGGGAACACTTGAACTTAAATTAAAAAAAAATATTAAAATAAAAAAAAGGTAAAACACTAAATCTAACCCTAGCCCCCCTTGTTGTATGGATAGATATGACTGTTGTAGTAAATGCAGCTGACATGTGTTGCCTCGATTTGCATGTTTCCTTGAAATACATGCTTCCTTGATTTTTGTGCTGCCTCAAAATACGTGCTGCCTTGAAATCCATGTTGCCTTGATTTTTGTCCTGCCTCAAAATCTATGCAGGGAGACTCACAATCAGATATGGGGGGACATCACACATATAATATAAAAAATATTAAATAATAATAATAATAATAATGATAAAATCTCAACAATAACAATTCAATGTTCATCCCATGCAAATTCATCAGTAAATACTAAAATAATAAATAATACGAAGTTAGTAAATTGAAAAATCAAATTTGTAAATGATATAAACTATTGAACATGATTCAAAATTGAAATTCAAATTTAGTAATGAAATACATTGATTCATAAATCATAAATGAAAGTTGAAACAAAAATAGTAAAATAAGAAATATCGATACATTGATTTAAAAATTAAATTCACCATTCATCATTCTAGAATCTAATTAATTATTACTAAGAAAAATACTAAATAGTATATACTAAAGTATGAAATAGTAAATTGGAATCACTCAAACTCAAATATTTAAAATAGTAAAGAGTGATGAGTCAAGGTCTGAGCTCATCAGTATCTAGAGTCAAGATTCAAAAATTAAAAATGAAAAAACAATGAACATTGAAAATAAATTTTAAAATGACCATCATGGAGTCAATCTCATTGAACGATCCTCTACATCCATCTCCTACATGAAGCCATCAGGACCATCAAAGGAAATATCACTATCTGTCTCCGGGTCAGAGTCACTCTGATGTAAGTTATAAGATGGCATGTGATAACATTTAAGTTATTAATTGTGTTTTAAGTTTTAATTTTTAAACTTTAATTGTGTTTTAATTATTTAGCTTTTAAAATTTAATAAATTAATTGTGTTTTAACTTTTATCTTCTATATATATACATATTTGTTTTTTAAATTTTAAATTTTGTTTTTTAAGCCTTATTAGGAAAAAACAATTCGAGGGGACACCCATGAGTCCTCCTTTCAGGGGGGGAGACGTCCAAAAGTCTCCCTTTTCAAGGGGGGGCGCCCAGGAGTCCCCCTTTCAGGGGGATGTCCAAAAATCCTCATTTTCAATGGGGGACACCCAAGAGTCCCCCTTTTGAGGAGACTCGTCCCCCACCTTGGGGAGTCGCGTCCCCCCGCATCTACCCAAAAAGAGGACATGGGGAAACGTCCCCCTAGGAGTCCCCCGTCCCATGGACGTGGGAAACATGGGGACGCGATCCCCACCCTAGGGGGCTCGTCCCCGTGGAATACTTCTTGTCCCTCTTCCTCACTAATGTTGGAAAAATCAGATTTGATTTTTCCTCTCCTTCACCTCACGTGACTTGTGAAAATGAATTCTCCTTGTGTATTTTTCCTTTACCTTTTTTGTATTTTGTATTTTTGAGTTGAGCCATTTACATATTACCAACAGTGAATATTAGATTGTGAGATCAATGACTCTCTTTTAATTAAATCATTAAGTGACTTTAACTTAGTCACTTTAATAAAAAAACATTCACTTTATTAATAAATTAATAAAGTGAATTTTAGGAAAGGTATAGGATACATTTAATGATAATTTCCGCAAGTAGAAACCATTGCGGAAATACTTGTATCAACTACAAACACTAACACATCAGGTTTCACAGGGATTGGAGTTCATTTCAGAGGTAGGGACATTTTAGAGGCATATTCATTGATTTTGGAGAAATTTTCTATTTTTAGTAGTCTTCCTATTTTCTAGGAGTTCGAGTTCAAATGTACAGAGGTCATAGGTGATTACATATGTGGGATCCTTGCGAGCTCATGATGCCAATGAACCCTTTTTTGGGTGACATGCGAGACACTTCTATTTTTAGTAATTAGGGTTTTGGGGCTCATAAGACGATTCTGAGCATATACTTGGATACTTTGTAGAAATTTGAATCCAATGAGCCTAATTTCATTGCCATGTGAGATGTTGCTATTTTAGCAGGGCCTATTTTTAGGCATGCTATATTTGCCAATGTTCTCTTAGAAATTCTCTTCACTTTTTTTCTTTCTTGTTTTTTAGGGGTTGGGCTGGTATTTTTAGCATGTTTGTGATTGGTAAGTGAGGGTTCCATGCTCTTGCTTCTAGTGTGACCCGTGGTAGCATCATTCTCAAGGAAACCCTAGGTGCATCATTATTCCAGTGAAACCCTAGGTGCCTCCCTTTTTCAAGGAAACCTTAGGCACCTCCTTTGGTAAATTTGGCAGTGAGCTAAAATTGGTTGCATGCTTCAGTTCCATTTTCAGTGGATGACTCATTAATTATTTTTGGCAAGGAAGGGCGCCTAGGTCAATTGATTCCTTCTTGCTAACTTTGGAAACTAGGATATGATTATTTTTAGAGAAGGCGACCTCATGGGTAGTGTGTATGAGAAAGGAAAATTTATTATTGTACGTTGAGTTTATTTTGGAAATTTTATTCAAGGAAAAGTTCACTTGTCTTGAGTTAACTCAACAACATGAATTATTTATGGACAATAGAAGGAGTGCATGAGTGAGTTATTTAGGGAGAAGGTCAACGCCCTATTTAATGGCTATTTTTATGGTGGTTATGTGGTATTTACAACAATTTAATTTATTTAATACAACCACATTACAATGGTGGTGTTTTGCATGAGCAGACCACCTTCTTTGGGAAGTTTGGAGAGTTATAGAAGTAGGGTGAGTGGCATTATTTCAGCAGAGTTTATTTAGTGAGCAATGAGCAACCTCTTTTCCTCCATATTCTCTCTCGCTTCTTGCTGGCTACACTCTTTGTAGTGCATATTATTGCAGCCAAACTTGTGTTTTGTCTTGATGAAGCAGACAATGATACAATATTTTGACAAATACAATGATAGAGTTTGACTATGGAATTTCTTCACAATTCTTTGAATTCGTTGGTTCAATAATCTTGTTTTTTGCAGTTGTGTGGGTAGCCTAAGTGCCTTTATTTTGATTGCATCGACCAGTTAAAGAACACATTCATTCTCTTTATTTCTTTCAGATTTAGTTGTTGCCAATTGGAATTCTCTTGCATTATTTAAGTAAAAACAATCTTATGTCTTTGGTTGCCTGCACACATACCAAGCACTATTATTTTATGTGCTTCTTTGTAATACTAACACACATGTTTTTCTAAGTGATTGGCAGTGCATGAACACTAGGGACAACAACCTATGACTGGGAAAACATCAGTCCTGTTATTGCACATGTTGTAGGTTCGGAAAATCTCGACCCAACCACCAATTGGCGACAACGTAGAGAGCACCTACCCACTGTCACTTTAGGAAAGTGGTCCCGTCACTTTAGAGGTGAGGTAGTCACCTCAAGGGGGGAATCCCGGTGACCCTAGGGTGAAATGAGATGGAAAATGATAAGTATGAATAGATGTCCCTAGAGGTCAATTCTATACGGTAGGAATATCTTGGAAAAGAGTCCTTGGAAGGCTTAAGGGTTTCCAAGTGAGTTGAGTGACCTTTCAAGAGTAGAGTACATGCCCGAGACATAATGAAAACCAAGGATGCTTGTAATATGTTAGTTGGAAAAGAAAGTTAAGATTGTTGTCCCTAGTTGTAGCAAAAGTAAATGATATATATCAGCTCATAAAATATAGTAAAGGCTGCAATATAAGTGCTAAGAATATGATAAATTAAACAAGAGACAAGCTAGTGAAAGCTAGCTTAACTCAACAATGATTAAGCAATACTCTAGCACAAAAAGCAAGGCTGAAACAAAATCTTGCTGCAGTGATATTTATCAGCCTTATGGCTGTAGCAAACAAAGATTAATAGAAGAAAAATCAGCCACTCAAAACCACTTCCAACTAGCTAGATAAGTGCGCTAGGGTTAGTAGAGAGTTAGGGAAAAATTGTAGCCAATTCCTAGGGTTAGTTTAGGAGTTATTAGGGGTTAGAGGGTTAGTTTTCTGCAACCCTATTGGCTGTAGGTTAGTTTTGTAACAACAGCAAGAATTTATGGTTGAAAGGGGATGCCTCAATGAGGCAAGAGAGCCAAAGGCTCAAGGAACAACTTCCCAAAGAGACAACTTCAAAACTTGAACATTTCACATTTACCAAGGCAACAATTTATTTCTCCAATTCAACAAGTAAATTACTAGTGCCTTTGATGATTGGGTTAATGGAGTCAAGCAAATAAAGAGCTATAGGTACTACTTCCTTGGGGGTGTAAATGCTCTTACTCCCCAAGGCAAGTATCCCTAGCTAGGGTTTAGGCTAAGAGGTTGTATTCACTTATACTTTTGTTAGAAAACCCTTGTTAAACCAATAAAATGTAGGCCTAAAATGATGGAGACTAAGGTGGGGGTGTATGCCCTTATACTTCCCACCTAGCTCTAGCAAATAACCTTGACTTGAATAACAAATGATAGCACAATGTAAAAAATCCTTACCAATTCAAGGGAAAAATCTAAGACAAACCACGACAATAAAAAAGGAGAGACTTCCAAGGCTAGCACATCACTTCCATCAACCAATAACCTAAGAGATAGCCATACACAAGAGAAAAAGAGAGAAATTAGCCAAAGAGAGCGAAAATTTCAGTCCAATACCTCTCACAATGGGAGAGTTATGTTTTAAAATGATATCTCATGATCTCTATTTATACAAAATGTCACTAAGATAGTTTGTCCACATAATTTTAGGGTAAACCACAAGACTAGGGGTCATGATCCAGGATCTTTTCATCGTGACTTATAAAGAATTGCATTAAATGAGCATAAATTAAAGTGCACCATTAAAGAAGGGAAAACTAAAAAATGAAGAGACATAAGCATCAGATCTGAACACAAAAACTTGATATTGGAGTTCGTCCTTGATGGACTATGTCTCTAGGTCCTGCTCTCAAATGGGTAGGCTCTTTCATTAACTCAACAAAATAATTTGGCAAAACACATAAGTATACCTCATTCTGAAATCAAGTTGCAAAAATAATGCTCAAATAAAAAAAAAGATAGCACCATTGAATTCGTGGCATCGAATTACCCAAAAATGATTGTCTCCATGCCTCGATCCGACTCTGGCACTCCCAAGCCCAAGCATAATTATGTCTCGGTTTTTGTTCCCTCTGCAACATGCAATGATGACTGTACTTTGCATTGAAAAACATGTTTGGAAGGTCGTATGGTTCGCGCACCTCCTCATTCTTCGTGGTCAGGCGGATGCATCTTTTAATAACTAAACTGGATGTTAGTTACCATGTGGTACTCGTGGCCTATTGGTTAGGGGAAGATATATTAAGGTGTTGGTTATGGAGAAGGTCCCGTGGTCAAGCCCCGCAAACTCTCCTTTTGGGCTTTGTATTGTTGTATTATATATATATATGTGTGTGTGTGTGTGTGTGTGTGTGTGTGTGTATAGTTATGTTCTTCTATTCTGGAGGTGGCTCTAGAACCTTACCAATGATATAAAACTGTGGCTATAGTTGGCATGGTCCACCAGATTTGGCGGACCCGCCAACTATCTTTTTTCCAAATTTTGTTCATGGGTTGTCCTTGTGCATTTCCCGCCTGCCACGTGGCAGCCCCTAATTGGGCCATGTAGCGGCCTCTCATTGGACCATGTTTCCCCCTGCCATGTCAGCCGTACAGACTGTACGGACTTCCACGTGGCACAATCTGATTGGTCCATGGATTAGTCCAAAATGCCAAAAACCGAGTGACACGTGGCAGCCTCTGGTGCTTCCACATCATCATGATGACATCATCATGCCATGTGTCACTTCCCTGATCCTTGCACATGTGTTGTACATATGTTGATGTCATCTGTACAGATGCTGACATCAACAGTACATATGCTAACTCTTCCCCTGCTGACTAGGCTAGGTTGACCAAACTTTTACCGTGAATATATTTCAATCCGTAACTCTATTTGACGAGCCGTTTACACCATTGGAAATCTTGTGACGTGCTCTTCGCGATCATGTCATTTCTACTAATTTTGGGGAACTTTGAATTTTTTCCCTTTCTTTGTCTGCTGGAGCCATTTTGAGATTCCTGAGTTGCCTCTGTGAGTTCTGAGTTGTTCTTAGCCTTCTCTGGATCCTTTTTGGATCACGCTTTCCCACTGAGAAATTTTTTGGACCACAAAAATCTTTCATCAATCAATAGGTAAGTGAGGGAAGAGTCCCCTCACTTTGTCCTTCTTGATCCACTTTGCCTTGCTTGGATGGGTGCCTTTCAAGCCTACTCGAAGATAATCAACATCACCCCTGCATGAAGTATTCGTCCTCCTGTCTAGAATGATATATTCTTGTAACGCATCCAAGTACTCAGGTGAAAACTCATCAATTGAAAGTATTGAAACTTCCTCATCTTGATCCATGATCATGGGAGGTTCAAAAAGTTTCAAGTTTTCAATGTTCACAACTGAGTAAATTTGCATGTAAGGTGGAAGATCCAAACGAAAAGCATTGGTTCCACTTTTCTCCAAGATAGTGAAGGGTCCATAATGAATGGGCTTGATTTTATTTCCTGCACCCTTCAATATCTCCTTGCTGATGTGAAGCCATACTCAGTCTCCAACCTAGAACTGATGATCAACCATATTCTTGTCATGCCAAGCTTTATACTGTGCTTGACTTTTCTCCAATTGTTCCCTGACTGCCTGGTGTATCTGGTGGATCCTCTGGATGAAATTGCGGGCTCTGTCCTCTGTTCGTTCTTCACTCACATCAACATCTCTCCCATACATCAAGTCCAAAGAAACCTTTGGTAGGTACCCAAAACATGTCTCAAAAGCTGAACTTTGAGTGGATGAATGTAAATCTCGGTTGTACGCATGATGTACATAGGGTATTTGTTCATCCCATAACTTGGGATGCTTGTTGCAGTAGCCTCGAAGCAAAAGTACCACTGTTCGTTTTACCACCTCTGTTTGTCCATTAGTCTGTGGATGGAAAGCAATGCTCCTCTTCAATTTGGTGTCCATAATCCTCCACAATCTAGTCCAAAAGTTCCCAAGGAATCACGTATCTTGATCCGAGACAATGGATGTGGGTAATCCAAAGTGAACCCAAACATACTGAAAGAAGAGATTAGCAGTCTACTCAACAGTGATTTGCTTATTACATAGCATCAAGATACACATCTTGCTAAACCTATCCACTACAACATACAAATAATTATGACCCCCTTTGGTCATTGGTAAACCCCCTACAAAATCCATGGAGATACTTTCCCATGGATGGGATGGAACATGAAGTGGTGAGTATAGCCCCAGTTTTCTATTAGTGGGCTTACAAGTAGAACACATCACACACCCCTTTACATATTTAGTTACAATTTCTTTCATTTGAGGCCAGTAACAAAACCTATACAAATGAACCATATTTTTTCCTACCCCAAAATGCCTAGACACAAGAGAAGTAAGAGCTTCTCGTATTACATGGACTCGTTCACTTGTAGGAATACATAGCTTTCCAAGATGGTAGAGTAGTTTTCCCTGTAGACAATAGTTCTCTACCTATGCACCATGGGTTAGCTTCACATATACTTCTTTAAAATCTTCATCGATGGCATATTGTTCTACATAGCTATCATGAGATAAGTAAGTATTCTTCAAAATAATAGAAGCACCAATAGGAGGTCTAGAAAACATATCAGCTACCTTTTTACTTGTACCCTTTTTGTACTTTATTATCAAATGAAATTGTTGTAGAAAACCCATCCATCTGTAGTGTCGAGATTGTTGCAATTTGGTCTGTGCTTGGAGATACTGTAAGAGCTGATGATCTGTATGTATGAATGTTTCCTTCTCTAACAAGTAGTGCTTCCATTTCTTTACGCTCTGGACTAATGCATACAACTCTTTATCATATGTAGGATAGTTAACAATAACTTGGTTAAAAGTTTCAGAGTGGTAACAAATAGGCTTACGATATTGCATCAATACTGCACCCATGGTGTATCTGATGGCATCTGTCTTGATCTCAAAATGATGTTGAAGATTTGGCAGTTCTAATACTGGTTCAGTACTGATCTTCTCCTTCAAAATGTTGAAAGATTTTTGTTGCTTTCCTTCCCACTGAAAAGTGTTCTTCACATTGGTTAAGGGATGCAAAGGAGATGCTATAAAGGAGAAGTTGGAAATGAACCTCCTCCATTAATGGACTACACCCAAGAAGCGTCGGTCTTTGGTTACACTTTTTGGTTCAGGCCAATTTACAATTACATCAATTTTGGAAGGATCAATTTTCAATTGTCCTCCTCCTACAATATGATCTAAGTACACAAGTGTTGTCTTGCCAAATTCACATTTAGACAATTTTACATACAACTTTTCCCTTTGCAAAGTATCCAATACTTGATTTACATGCCTCACATCTTCATCCCATGTCCCACTAAAAATAAGAATGTCATCTAAATATACAATCACAAAGTCATCTAGGAAAGGCTTGAATACATCATTCATTACACGCATGAAAGTTGCCAGAGCATTACAAAGCCCAAACGACATAACTAACCACTCAAACAATCCCTGTTTGGTTTTAAAGGTAGTTTTCCATGCATCCTATTATGCGACCCTGATTTGATGATATCCACTGTGCAAATCCAACTTAGTGAAATAAACAACATTCTTCAATTCATCAAGTAAATCATCTATACGAGGAAGAGGGTATCGATTTTTCACCGTGATTTTATTTAAGGCCCGGTAATCGACACACATTCACCGTGTGCCATCCTTCTTTGGCACCATCACGATCGGAGAACCACAAGGAGATGAACTGGGCATGATGACCCCTTGATCCAATAAGACCTGTTCATGCTTCTTGATCTTTGTCATCTCCACAACTGACATCCTGTACATGCCCACATTAGTAAGAGGAGAATCCTGCTGAAGATGTATCTCATGTTGGATTTCCCTCGTAGTAGGTAATCCATTTGGTTCCTGTAAAATATCATCATAGCTAGAAAAAATTTCAATTAATTCCTTTTTATGAGATGGATCACACCCTTGGAAAGCGTGGGATGTCCCAACATCTTTCTCTCTGACGACCATGAGTACATATCTCTTATTAGTGTTTATGAGTCTTTTCATTTTCCCTGCACTAACAAGTGTTGTATTTACCCTCATGTTGTGAGCTCTAACAATATATTCCACTCCCCCTTTTAGTAAGGTGGTATTTGTTCTCATGAAGAAAGAACACTACTTTTCTATGATAAAGATAAGGACTTCACAACACTATGCCACTTATATCAAGTGGTACAAAATCCAAATCCACTTCATCAATCAACTTTGAAGCAATAGAAAATTTGATCATACATTGTTTGGTGACATTAAGCCACTTATATCAAGTGGTACAAAATCCAAATCCACTTCATCAATCAACTTTGAAGCAATAGAAAATTTGATCATACATTGTTTGGTGACATTAAGTTTTTCTTTATAACATACCCAACCAAGAGGATAAGGCTTCAGATGTGGTTTTGTTTCAAGACCCATATTCTTGACAAGTGCTTCAGATATTAAGTTTACTTGGGAACCCAGATCAAATAATGTATCTATCTTAATATGTTTAGATACAACTCCTATGTGAAAGAATTCATTCCTCTTCCGTTCATCAACATGAGATTCATTATTGGAACTTGAACTAGCATGAAGAGAATCTTTACCTTGTACTCCAACCATTGTGATATTTCCTTCATCTCCTGAATCAGAACCAAGATCTTGTTTCACTATAGCAACAGTTTTTGTCTTCCCCTTTCCACTGAACTGTTTCGGTTTCTTTTCTGGATGCAATTTCCAATAGTGTTCTTCATCATGACCACTCTTCTTGCATTGAGTGCAAGATGGCTTTCCTCCTTCTCTCGTTATTGTGGAGATCTTCTTTTCCTTCCTTTTAAACTTCTTAAAATGTTTATGTGGGAGATTGGAAGGTTTCTTCGTGGGATCTTCTTAAACATGTTTCCCCCTGTTCTCAAGGTGAGTGGCTTGCACGCAAACTTCGTCAAGACTAGTGGGTTTAAACAAGAGAAAAGTATGACGAATATAACTGTAAAGTGCACCAATATACTTCATTAAAGTTTCATAAGAATCCAAAGGAATGTTCAATGGAAGAGATTTCTTCTTAAATTCTTCTGTGAAACTTTGTATAGTTTGACTTTTACTTTGCCTTAAAGTTTGTCATTCCATCATTGCTTTATGTAAATACCCTAATGGATAAAATTTCTTCCTTATTGTTGATTTAAATTCCTACCATGAGGAAAGAAGATTACCACACTTACTTGTGTCCTGAAGCTTTCTCTCTCACCATACAAGAGTGATGCCTTCCAACCGAAGAGAAGCCAGTTGCACTTTAACTTCCTCTTCATCAATATGTTGGAACGACAATGCACTTCAACCTATTGGATCCAATTATCTAGCTTTTCAGGATTAGTATCTCCATTAAACATAGGTAAGGAAAATTTTACATCAAGATTTAACAATGGTTTCTTAAAAGAGGATTTATGGTTAGAATGATGTGAATGATGAGAATGCTTAGAGGAAGAAGAACTAGAACTTGAAGGTGAATATAGAGGCTCGGGAGGATCTCCTACAGCCCCTTGGATGGTCGAAGCATCATCATCTGCATGTGCTTCCTTTTTCTTCTCTTTATTATTCATCCTCTTCTCATAATCTCCATACATTCGTTCGACCATTTATGACATACGATAAAAGACCATGTGGAAGTTTTTCTTCTGTTCATCACACTTGTCCTCTTCTGCCATTTTCTTCCTTCAGGATGCACGACCAACTTTGGGATTTAAAGTATTAAGAGTTCCTTCACCCTGCTTATGCTTGGCCTTAGTAAGCATTCACACTCAACAATTCAAGTCAAATATGACTGCTCTGATACCAACATGATCTGGGATATTTTCATCGTGACTTATAAATAATTGCATTAAATGAGCATAAATTAAAGTGCACCATTAAAGAAGGGAAAACTCAAAAATGAAGAGACATAAGCATCAGATGAACACGAAAAATTGATATCGAAGTTTGTCCCTGATGGACTATGTCTTCGGGTCCTGGTCTCAAATGGGTAGGCTCTTTCATTAACTTAGCAAAAGAATTTGGAAAAATACTAAGTATACTTGATTCTGAAATCAAGCTGTAGAAATAATGCTCAGATTAGAAAATAGATAGCACCACTAAATTCGTGGCATTGAATTACCCAAAAATGACTGTCTCCATGCCTCAATCTGACTCTGGCACTCCCAGGCCCAAGCATAATTATGTCTTAGTTTCCGTTCCCTATGCAACCTATAATGATGACTGTACTTTGCATTGAAAAGCATTCCCGGAAGGTTGTATGGTCTGCGTGCCTCCTCCTTCTATGTGGCTGGGCAGATGCACCTTTTAATAATTAAATTGGGCGTTAGTTACCATGTGGTACCCACGGCCTGTTGGTTAGGGGCAGATATATTAAGGCATTGGTTATGGCAAAGGTCCCAGGGTCAAGCCCCACAGACTCTCCTTTTGGGATTTGTATTATTGTATTATATATATATATATATATATAGTTCTGTTCCACTATTCTGGCGATGGATCTAGAACCTTACCAATGATATAAAACCGTGGCTATAGTTGGTGTGGTCCGCTAGATTTGGCGGACCTGCCAACTATGTTTTTCAAAATTTTGTTCACGGGTTGTCCTTGTGCATTTCCTGCCTACCACATGGAAGCCCCTGATTGGTCCACGTGGTGACATCTCATTGGATCATGCTACCCCCTGCCAATTCATCATGCCACATCATCATGCCAAGTCAGTCGTATGGACTTTACAGACTGTCACGTGGCACAATCCAATTGGTCCATGGATCGGTCCAAAACACCAAAATCTGGGTGACATGTGGCAACCTTTGGTGCTTCCATGTCATCATGTTGACGTTAGCATGCCACGTGTCACTTCCCTACTCCTACCACACATGCTATACGGATGTTGACATCATCTGTACGGATGTTGATGTCAACAATACGGATGCTGACTCATCCCCTGCTGACTGGGCTAGGTTGATCAAACTTTGACCGCAAATATCTTTCAATCCCTAACTTTGTTTGATGATCCGTTTGCACCGCTGGAAATCTTGCAACACGCTCTTCACAATCATGCCATTTCTACCGAGTTTTTGGAACTTTAATTTTTTTTCCTTTCCCTATTTGCTAGAGCCATTCTGAGTGTCCTGAGTTGCCTCTGTGAGTTATGAGTTGTTCTTAGCCTTCTCTAGATCCTTTTTGGATCAGGTCAACAACCCTAATATTGCCCCTTTACACAAATAATATTAAACAATTCATATTTAAATTCTACTTTTTGCACAAATGAAAACCCTAAGAGTGATGTCACCCCTTTAGGAGGGATGTTTTGGCAATTTTAGGCCAAACATTGAGTTGTAGATGATAGGGTTAGGCCTCCAAAGGCCATGTGTCTCCAATCCAACCTTCTTCTTCAAAATCCAAGGGTTTCTTCCTTCAAAATGTGTCGTGTGTGGCCATCACCACCTCAAACCCCTCGATCATGACGTCAAGCCTCCAAAAGATGGTGTTTTTCCCCTCCTAGGAAAAATGTTTGGCATGTGAGGGCTAGGTCATTTCTCTCAAGTCATATTCTAGGCCTTCGAAGGTATGTCTCTCTCATCCAACATTCGGTCCCTTTGCATCCAACCCGTGGGATTCAAGCCCCATGGAAGCCCAAGCTAGGCTTGTTCCTCCAAAACTATCCACCAACTAGGTCCTGCAAAGACAGATAAGAACGCCCTCCAAGGATCTCAAGTCAAAATATCATGATGAGTAAATCAAATAAATAAATAAGCCACATAAGCATGTGCATCAAATATTACCCTATCAAACAAGTAAGTGCTCAAAGACATTATGCGACTTTCCAAGCTTGGGTATGGGAGGGTTGGCGAGGTGTCCTATTGGGTAGATATTCCCTATGTCAAGGAATGTTTCCCAAGTGATCCCTCTCTAAGCCATGTAAAGTGGATGAAGTGGTTAAGGATCAAGAGCCAATGGGCATGGGGTTCATGACATACAATGGATGTAGTGTTTCATTCATGGGTGCCTTTGTAGAGGGTGTGTGGTACCTTCATTTGCAATGTAAATTTTCCAAGCCCATCGTTTTTCCATTCTTTGTTTCTTTCATGATTTAGGGATGATTTTAAGGCCACTGTCCTGGTGTGGTGTCCAGAAAATGAAAATGGAATTCACAAATACCTTGCAGAAATGAGAAGGTAGGCTTGTGATGAGACCCCCTTTCTCTTAGTTGTGCAACATATATCACCTATGTGGTGGTGAGAAGGGTCTCCATCTATGCAAGTGGATACTGCTAGTCATGTAGTCTCTCGACACTCCATATCTGCAACCTGGGGGCCTCAGGACATGACCTCCTTAGTTATCCTACAAAATGGGGATGACATATGGCTCCTACTTGGGGACATGTGCTCACCGTAGAGTGCATGAGAACTGCAACATTCTTCTGATAGACCCGTGCCTGCTAAAAATCATACAAAAGCATCAGAGCATATAGGGTGGTGTTATCACTCTTTATCCATATACATAAAAATCCAAAATAGAAAACTAATCTAGAAAAGAAAAATCAAGCCTTTAATAGGATCAAGGTCAAAACCTTCTCTCGAAAAAGCATCCTCCAAGTCCTCAATTGTATCTTCAAGACTTTGAGCTTTTGGTCCCCAACGTTTAAGGAAATATCTAATGAGGAACGTCAAAGAAGATATACTTCTTGGATTGTAAGAATCCTTGATCCAATCCCTCTGTTCACTTCCCAAGGACAACAAGATCAATCACAAGCATACATCCTCATGTTGTGCTCTCAAAATGGAGATGCATCTGGTAAACTCAACAACGTGTGCTACGACTGACAATGGATTACCATTGAATTTTGGGAGGATATCGAATTGGTTTATCAGGCACTTGTTTGGATATCCATCAATAGCTTCGAGGTGTAGGGATTTGTATGCTTCATGAAAGCGCTAGAGATCCATGTTTCCATTACTTATGATAATACCTTAATGGAGTCGCCAGAAGAGCTCAAGGCTCATCCAAGGGTGGAAAGGGATAAGGTGGGTTCTGGGAAGGTGGAGTCACCAAATGAGCTTCAAGAAGATCTCATCAAGAAAGGTGGAAAGGGAAAGTCCCTTGGGTGGAGTCGCTAGACAAGCTAGGGTAAAGTCTTTGGGATATCTTGCCAAAGTGTCACTAGGGTTTGGAAGAGGATTGAAGATCCTCCCTGGCAACGGTGCCAAAATGTTATCGCACAAGTTGTAGGTTGGGAAAATCCTGACCCAACCACCAATTGGCGACAATGTAGAGAGAACCTACCCACTGCCACCTTTGTTGGGTATGTGTTATATTCTTTGCACGACCGAAAAAAAAATCTGCCTCGGAAAATGTGTCACTTATTTCGGTGGTTTTTCAGCACATGGTTTTTGTCGATGGTTTTCTATTTTCGGTTAATGAATTAGGGTTTTTGACTAATCTAGGGTGAGAAAGGCAGGATCATAGCCAGTTGTGAGTTGATTCGCCCCCACCTCGCCTAGATCCAAATCCATAACCACCAGCACCAGAAGCTAGGTAGATACATGGGTAGATTGAGATCGAGAAGCGTTTCAACACCGGTCGAATCAGAACCCATTGATCCACTTACCTAGTTCCGGTTCGATAGCCAGAGTAAGGAGTACGATCAGGTGGTTCCGGACCCTCATACTGCAACCTAACCAACATGAGGATGGACAGAGTAACTATAACAGTCACACACCGGCTAACCAACAGAACTAAACACGATTTCCAATGTAAAGCGCATGAAACGAGTTTCGAAAACAGCTGCAAACAAGAGCACACACACACCTAAGCTCACCAATACGAACAAACATAGCAATGTGATCACCAAACACGCTATAACCAACACATCCATCGG
>ML779011.1:0-13180 GCA_009831015.1 Picea engelmannii | reverse complement strand
GCGGGATGCAGTGAAAGGATTTAGACATCGATGCTTATATATGTTGTTGCTACACTCAGTCTATTTGCTTTTTTTATTGATTGCTAGATCGATCACACAAACCTGTCCACCAGGCAGGCAAGGAAGGGACTACACGAGCCATCACACCCTGCGGACCCCAACCCCAGGATGGAGGGAGGATGATTATAAGTCTTACCCTATGAGCCACCCGATCAATTCTCATTTAGAGCCGCCCAATTGCTTCGATATCAAACCAATCGAGTATATCTCCTCTCCCTGGATACCTACAAGAGACATCCCGCCAAGACCTAGGGATTTCACCTCAAGCAGCACACGGTGGAGGAGCCGAAGAGTTGGATATGGGCATGGGAGTTCCTTTGATCACTCTGTTAAACCCTCTTTCGAATGCTGTTGATTGCTCCCACCACTCGTTGAGGTCTGAGAGTTGTATGAACAGAAAAGCCAATTTCCCTTAACCAAAACCATCGCAGTTCGTCGCACGCAGTTCGTCGCATTTCCAAGTGGGGAATGGTGCGTATCCGAGATTGAAACATGTGGGTAGGCCTTTCCTTCCTTTCTTTTTCAAAACTAGAAATCCTTTATCCTCGGTAAAAGCATCGCAGTTGTATGAACAGAAAAGCCAATTTCCCTTAACCAAAACCATCGCAGTTGGACCATCGCAGTTGTCAGAACAGAAATTGGGTTAGGGTTTTGGATGTTGTTGGCTCCTATATTTATATTGTATTGTAAACAATGTATTACACATGAATGAATATAGGATATGCTAGTTTTCCCGGTTTGGGTTTCCAGGGGAAAAATCTCCGTGTAATGTTTGTATTTGCCATTCTATATTTTATGTTCTTTTACTGAAAATTTCTTTGCAGTAGATATTGTACAAGGTTAAAATCTACATTTGGTATCAGATCTTTATTGGCTTCAGGGGGATGCCTTTGTGGTCAAGGGTTTGGCTGGGGACTGTGATAAGCCTTCTTATAGTGGGAGATCTGTGGTATTGATTTTTCAGGTGAAAAGAAATGGAAAGAAATTCAAAGATGGAGATTGAGAAGTTTAATGGGAAAAGTTTTGAGCTGTGGAATCTCAAGATGGAAGATCTATTGGTGGAAAGAGATCAGTGGATCTCGGTAGATCCAGGTACTGCACCTACAA
The DNA here is from genome assembly GCA_009831015.1 of Picea engelmannii. Lineage (NCBI taxonomy): Eukaryota > Viridiplantae > Streptophyta > Pinopsida > Pinales > Pinaceae > Picea > Picea engelmannii. The sequence continues at coordinate 12,013 of ML779011.1, read as the reverse complement.
TAAGTTCAGCAGATGACTGGAAAAAGTTGGATCAAAAAGAAAAGAGAACAATCCAACTGTGTCTCTTCGATTTAGTATTGTTGAATGTGTCAGAGGAAGCTACAACCAAGGATTTATGGGAAAAGTTGGGGAAGTTGTATCAGTCTAAGTCCCTAGTGAATAAACTATTCCTGAGAAAGAAGTTGTATAACCTGAGGATGAGAGATGGAGACTCGGTAGCAGAGAATTTGAAAGCCTTCAATACTGTGGTAAGTCAGTTAGTATCTGTTGAGATTAAAATTTCAGATGAAGATAAATGTATCAGTTTACTGTGTTCTTTATCATACTCGTGGGATAGTCTGGTTGTGGCCATAGGTAGTAATACAACTTCCTTGAAGTTTGAGGAAGTGGTATCATCCTTGTTGTTAGAGGATATGAGATGGAAGACTATGGAAAGACAAAGAACAGACACATTATTTGCAAGAGGACATTCCCAGGAAAGGAATAGATCTAATTTCTCAAGTGGGATATCTAAGTCTAAGGGTAGATCTAAATCTCCTGAAAAGTTTTTAAGGGTATGTTGGAGATGTGGAAAAGAAGGGAACTACAAGAAGCAATGTAGATCCAAGGTTGAGAAAAAGAAGGGCTCTTAATAATCTCATTCTACAGAAGAAAATACCTCCAATGAAGAAGGAGGGGATGTGTACTTGGCCTCTTCAAGCACAAATGCAGATCATGAGGCATGGTTGGTTGAATCTGGTGCATCCTTTCATATGACTCCCCATAGGGAGTGTTTCTATGAATATGAAAGGTATGATGGAGGTAATGTTTTCTTAGGTAATTATTCGACAACCAGAATTATAGGAAGTGGAAGAGTCAAGTTGAGGCTCATAGATGGAAGGATTAGAACACTGCTTGGTGTTCTGCACATCCCATGTTTGGCCAGAAATTTGATTTCTGTAAGAAAAATGGACGATGCAGGGGTAAAAACAATATTTGAAAAGGAAACCTGTAGGATCGTCGAGGAGCAATGGTTTTGTTGAAGGGAGTTCGGTTTGGAACTCTATATAAGCTGCAAGGAAGCACTATTAGTGATGGGTGTAATAGTTCCATTGTTTCTGATATTGGAGTTGAAGAAGAAAGAACTCCTACAGTCTTTGGAGAAAAGGTTATGTTGTGGCATCAAAGACTGGGGCATATCGGAGAGAAGGGTCTTTGACTACTACACGATAAAGGTATGTGTTAGTACTCAGTTTAGAGTATTAATTTTTGGACTTTTGGTTACAACAGACACGCTACTGGAACAGTGATATTCTCGCAGCGCCATCATAAAACATCATCTCACTTCTTGAAATTTCCTTAAATTCTTCGGGCCATATCTAGATGGCTTATGTTTTATTGTGGCAATGTTTGTGTTGGCATAAAAAATCAGTGACAATGGATTATTGATTGAAATGCGGTTGGTTTTATTAAGTCAATTTCGGTTTAAGGCTTCTTTTAACCAACTTTGGGTTTTTTTTTTTTTAGCTCTCGGCCTTATGCAAAGTTGTTGTATTTTATCAATTTGGTTGTTCCAGAAGGACAATCTCCAGTCCTTGAAACCATGGACCTACAATCATACAAATCAAGGGTTAGCCACAAGCCAACACATCATAGTCTAAACCCACAAGAGGCTACAACAAATCACTGCTCAAATTGCCAAACCATTTGAAGAGAAGATGCCCGATTCAACTCGATGGAGTATTTACATCACAATATGTGTCACTCTGCTGGCTTGTCTAACTGTAGCATTCATTTGTCAATGACTCTGTTTCCAGGTGTCCAGAGGCAGCATTTCCAAGTATCGAGCTACCTTCCAAATAAACCATGTATAAATTCAACACGAGTCTTCACAGTCCGCGCAAGTTACAAGGAGTAAAAGTTTGGGTTTGGGAATCGGGCCCTACCTTACAACATATGCCAAGATGCCGTGAGAAGAAGCTAAATGTTTGAGACTGAATCCGAGTTTCATGGCGTGTTGCAAAGATGTCAAATGAAGGTAAAAATAGAGTAGACCCAAACCTACAAATTCGAGTTAAAACTCCAATGCCATGTGTAAAGGATGACAACTTATGTGTCCATAAGATATTGCGTTGGGTTCTAAATAGTTCCCATCATAAAACAAGTGCGCCATAAGGTATTAGGAAGGTTTATGAAATTAAATTTTTTTTTGAACACGAGATCAGAGTTGGAACGCATAGTCCAAGCAATGCTTAAAAACCCGGATTATGATATACGACCATTATTCCATTTTGTCCAGGTATCACTACTCTAAGATTGACTAGTGCCAGGAAAGTAAGATGGCTCTCAGACAGTGACAATAAGGTCATGTTTTTCCTTTCAAAGACAAAAAATGGTAGTCAGGAAGTAACACAGGAAATTGGTCCTCTGGTTCAGGTTCTTGGATCTAGCATACTCAGTTTGCAACAAATGTTAATCAAAATATCATGCCCAGAATTTCGGTGGCTTACTATAATTCAAAGGTATGATGCTAGCTGTCGAATCCCATGAGTTTCAACAACATATTTCAACTCTGTTTTACCTTTTCAAGCTGCCGAAAGTGTAAACCCATTGACCACGGTATATTGCGGACATGTACAAATGTCCTTGATCAATGAATCAATTCTGCTTGTGAGAGTTTTGTCCAGTTTGTGTGGCAAGAAATGGATGCATATTGCCTGTATACAGTGGTACCTTTTCTTCTGAAGTTCATCGACAATCTTACTAATATATATGTATGATTTAATCGCAAAAGATTAAAGGGGCGCACAGGGTAAGAAGATTGCAGAATGGCACTTTCAACTCTGTGCCATGTTCTTTTGACTACTTGCAAGGCAATGTCTCCATTTACTCCATTCTTTGTAGAAGTTTTATATCAAAATTTGCGCAATGTTCTTGATGCTAGAGCAGAAGATCAATATAATCAGTTTCAAATTTATTCTCCCATCAAATCTTCTAACATTAAATTATTCGATATTGAAGGCATCTTTCAGGGAGAATGATTAATCCCAACACTCCCAGATTCTCAGGCAGAAGATCATAAATTGAAGTGCTTCATTGATGGCAGAGGAAACAAAGGATTTGTTAAGGCATTACATCAGTGGTCAAAAGGGATATTCCTAGATTTTTAGGCATCATTCAATTTTTTCAATAATACAGGCGGCAGAGTACCTAGAAGAATACAACATTTGTATCAACAGAGGGCATAGCAAGGCATTGAATTAGCATTTTAAATGATTAGTTGGAAAAAAAAAATATGTCAGCGAGAAGGTTTTGAGATGTGCTCATCAAATAAAATCATTAGTCAAAGGATTTGTTCTAGAAAAATGCCAGAGTCAATCCTTTTAAAATTCCAGATTCTTTGTGATTACACAAGATTTCATTTATTTTTAGTTTTTGTTATATTTTCACTCCTAAAGATGTGAAAGAGTTAGTTCATTTGTGATATTTATATATTTTATCAATTGTAAGGAGTGGAAAAAAGGGAAAACCCGGAGGGGGAGGCACGAGAGGAAAAAGAGACACCAGGGATGATGGACTAGGATTCTCTTTATGATTGTAAAGCAGGGACTTTCATTTGGCACTCAATGCTACAATCTTTTTTATAAGCAGATTTTCTCTAATCTTTTTCTTATTTTTATTACTTATAAAACATGTTATCTCTGCAATGCACTGATATTATCTTGTTAGGTTGATAGGGCAGTGAATATTTCACTGTTTTCTTTCACATTCCCAGACTTGTTTTTAAGTACTTTGTTGTCTGTTTCTGAATGACATTTAGGATCAGAAATCTTCCTATGTGAGAGAACAGATTGGACATTTGCATATTTATTTCATCTTGTGGTTTTATCTGCTTTATTTAATTGACTACCATTGACTAAGTAAGTGGGATCAACCCTTGTTTACAATCAGATATTGAATTTTCTCTTTCTTCATTTACTGCCGACACCTCCAACCTTTGCAAAAACCATACATATTTATCCATAAGAACCAATGCAATAAATCAATAATGCCGTAGCTTGCCCTTAGCAGTTGAGTGCAACTTTAGGGACTAACAGTATGGTTGAAGGTATGCCTAACTGCTCTCTGGATTTTTATTTATGTGAACATTGTCCATATGGGAAGCAGAATTGGGTAAGATTCCTCTCTAGTGCAATGAGGGCAAAAAGAATTTTATATCTAGTTCAAAGTGATTTTTTTGGACCTGTGTCGGTCCGATCATTGGGAAAATTTGTGTACTATGTCTCATTTATAGATGAATTCTCGAGGAATACTTGGATATATTTCCTCAGGAAGAAATCTGAAGTCTTTGACATGTTTAAAGAGTTTAAGGCTCTTGTTGAGAATCAAACAGAGAAAAGAATTAAGGTGTTGAGGATAGATAATGGCAGATATTTCTACGGAAACGAATTTGAAGAATTATGTAAGAAGTGTGGTATAGAAAGGCATAAGACTACTCCATATACACCTCAGCAGAATGGAGTTGCAGAAAGGATGAACAGGACGTTGATGGAAAAAGCAAGGTGCATGCTCAATGATGCCGAGTTAGGGAAAGAATTATAGGTAGAGGCAGTGGGTACTGCATGTTACCTGGTCAACAGATCACCCTCATCAACGTTGGATGACAAGAATCCACAAGAGGTATGGACTGGTAAGGAACCTTGTCTCACACATATCAAGGTATTTGGCTACGATGCATATGTTCATGTTCCAAAGGAAAACATGAGTAAGTTGGATAAGAAGGCTGGAAAGTGTATCTTTATTGGATATAAAGATGGTCTCAAAGGTTATAAGATTTGGAACCCAGAAAATAAGAAGGTAGTGTATAGCCGAGATGTGGTATTTAGAGAAATGAAGGATGTTGTTAAATAGGAAGTCCTACCAAGTAAGGAAGAACCATAGAAGATAGAGTTTGATTTAAAGGATGATGAATCAGACTCTACAGAAGAACATGAATCAGAAGAAGAATATCCTCATACTCCAGTATTGAGGAGATCGGTTCGAGAAAGAAGGCTACCAAAAAGGTATAGTCCATCTGATTTCCGTTTAAATTTTTCTTTGTCTATTACTAATGATGATCCTAGAACTGTCGAGGAAGCATTGGATTCAGAGGATGGAAATCTCTGGAAAAGGGCCATGGACAAAGAAATGGCTGTTGGCACAGGGGCAGACCTAGGGTTCAACGTTACAACAGTGCACCAACACAACCCTAAATATCGACCCCTTCGGCAACACCTGCGAAGCAAATGAAGTCTCACCTGAGGTAGAGGTAGGGGTGGTTGCAGGACTCCAGTGTATGCAACATTAGCTAGGACACAGATATATGATTGTAATACTTAACAGAACACTTAGCACCATAAATATTTAACCACTATCTACTCCACAGATAAAACAGAGCATCGCATCATTCATTTAGATCTGACGTATCTAAGCACTTAGCATAGAGAGATAGATTAGATCTAGAAGATTCAAGCATCAAGCACATTCACATAGGTCATATCTAACATCCATATCATTAAGCATAGAGCATCAATAGATTCATCTATCTATATCAAAGCACTTAGCAAAACACATAAACACATCGGTACATCACACTAAGCATAGCAACACAACGTGTACGTGGCTCACCCCCATCCTGGGGCTTGGTCCACCAACTCTTCTTTTTTATTATCTTGGTCAAGCTTCTTACAAGCACATAGCATCGAAATCCTACTCTGCAGAAGACATAAGATATGCGTGCACTCCGCCAGATCCTTCTTCTTTGAGCTAGGGTACAACACTAATCCTTCTTACAATGACTTGCACATAGCTCTGCAAGTCTCACACCAAGCAAGTACTTAGCACTTAGCACTCTTACAATCCCTTGATCACATAGATAGTATCTCTAGCACTTAGCACTACTTACCACCACACTTATTACATCACCTATTCTTCTATATATACATTACAAAGGTGGGCCTAAGCATGGGTAAACCCATGGGCCAACATTCCCATACCTGTTACATAATCCCAAAACCCAAAAATCCCTAAAAAGGGGTTGAGATCCCACGATCTCTGCTTTGTCTTGCGCTCCACCTTCGATAGCCTGTCGAAGTTCCAAAAATAGGTCGAACATGACCAAGAATCCACAAAATTTGGTCAAGGGCCAACAGGCCCCCAACACTCACCTGTGACTCGTCCCAAGTCACTCTGGTCTGGGTAGTTCTTCTTCAAAAGACTCAAGCTTGGCTTGAGCTTCTTGGAATTGTTGTTGTTCCATGACCTCCTATTTAGCGATCTCTTGGATGACTGCATCGTTGACAGGTCCCTCTAGGCACTGTTCAGCTGCAGTGACAACCTGCTCTAGTTCTGTTCCTCGACCTTTGACTTCTATGAATAGTTTGTAAGCCTTATCTTGTACAGGTTGGAGCCTCTGAGTTACTTCCATAACTCTGCTCTGGATAGTGTGGATCTGCTGCTGGGTGGTGCGCTTCTCCTGTGATCATTTCATTCTTTCCACAACTGACAGGGGCTTTAACTGCACTTGTATTGTCTCTGCTTGTGCTTCGCTTCCTGGAGACGTGACTCCAGTGCCTGCAATTCTAGGTTCTCGATGAGTTGATCATACATCTGAGAACTGCGATTACCCAGCTACTTTTAAGTTTCATTCCATGGCAAGGGCCTTTATCCTTTCAACTGCGCTCCGGGCGGTTGCTTCTCTTTGATCCCTTACATCCTGCGGAGTCTCAGGCACTGTGTGGAGCTCTAAGTCTGCTATGCGTTGTTGTAGTTATTGGATAGCTTATGCGAGTTGCTCTACTTGATGCGTGACTCGGTCCTCTACCTTTATTTCTAATACTGTCACAGAGAAAAGGGTTTTGCTGACTGCTTCTTTCACTTCGAGTTGCTCTGCGAGCAACTGATCTTTTCTTTGTTGCATCTTTTCTTTTTCTTCGTCAAACTTCACTTGAAGAGAAATATTTTCCTATTCTTCAATGCTGCATTGTTCTACAAGTATTCCTTGCACTTGCTTCAAGTCCTGGGTGGCTTGTTATGTTTCTTCTTGTGCCTGTCGAAGGCGAGCTTCGACCGTATCAGCTAGTCGGTGGAGTTGGGATGGCTCATCTCCCAACTCTAGTTCTCATGAAGGTAGGGGTGCAGTGGAGACTATGCAACTCAAATGAAGGGCTTGATGTACCCCTCGAAGTTCGACTTCAATTCTATCATACATTTCTTCCTGCTTGGATTCTTGTTTCTCTTCTATTTCCAGTGAAGCATCGTTCAGGGCTGCTATGATGAAGTCAAAATCATCAGAGGTGAGGACAGTTTGCATCTTGGTCATGGAAGAAGGTTTTGGGGGAGAAACCTTCCTCTTATTCAAAAGATCAACCTCATCTTTGGGTAGTGTTACTTCGCCTAGATTCTGTTCAGTTTCTACTTCATCATCACCCCCTCGGTCAGGTGACACTGAAGTAGTCTTTCCTGAGCCGCTGCCTAAATCTTGGACCTCTTAAGTCTTCTTTGTTCTTGGTATGTTTTTTTCTTTATGAGTGTCCTCCAAGCTGTCAAGATCATATATCTCTACAGGGTTGGTGGGGATAAGGAGGTCCACTGACCATTCCTTAGTGATATCCTCGAGGTCTTCTTCTGTAAGTTTATAATATGACTGGAGTTGTTCTTTATGTTCATCTGCTCGTGCTGTAATGTAGATGAAGTGTCGATCTATGCTGAACTTCATCAGAGGTCGGAATCTCTGTAAGGTGTTTAGAGTCATGCGAGGCTCAGCTTCGATGGCCCTCTTGAGCTAGAGGTAATATGTATGAAACACAACATTCGATTGCCACTGTTTGTTCATATCACTTGAATACCAAAGGGTAGCGAACTTCGCAGCAAGCGGTTCGAATGGCTCTATATACGGGAAGGTCTCACCTTTTGGCATCTCTCAGGCAACAAAGGAAATGAGGATCAAGAGCCAGTTGAAAGGAAATTCATAACCCTGATCCTGTGCTTCTCGGCAGTCTAGTTCCAACTGATTAACTAGGTACTTCATCCAGTTCATCTGTAGGCCTTTCACGCACTTCCCTGCGAGGTCAACGACGAAGTCGGTGCCCTGTGTAGGTCAGTTTTTCCTTACTAAATTTCCAGTTATTAGTTGGTATGCTAGGCACACTGTGCCACTTTGGATGGAATCTATCTTGTAGCCTCGTGTCCCTTTCTCAACATCGTCGTATGTATCCTTGATCTTCTATGCTAGTGTGCGATCTATGGCTTTTCCTGGATAAAATTCCCGTGGGTCGGGTACTTGCATACTCAGTCCTGTGATCCTGTGGATTAGCGTTGGGTCAACTATAATACGATAGTCTAGCAATACGTAGCTGCCATGGTAACATGACAGTAACAACTTGACACAGGCATTGAATTCCTGGTGTCTACCAAAGTGTGGGATCTTCATGACATTCAGTAGGGTGGACTGCGCGAGGTTCATCGTCAACGACTGGGGAATTATCTTTGAATTCTTCCCCTTCATCTTGGTCAAGTATTTCTACGAGGCGAGCATACCGTATATCTTGGGATCTCTAAGGTTGAAGTCGCTGAACTTCAACACTGCGATCTTGTCCTACTATGCTCGAACTGTGCGTATCCCCTTCAGGAGGTACGCAGTAACTATGGTGTACTCAAAATCTCTTGGCACACTATCATGATTTACCGCGCCAACCAGAGGCAGGATATAGTTGGGAAATATGGTCAGAATCAACTTCACCTTTGTTAGTTCCTCTTTGTGCTTGGTTCTCTTTTCCGCTGATGGACAGGATGGCCCAGCTCCATGAACAGTCGACAGAGAGGCTTTCACTATTATCATCGATGAAGCATGTACACCTAAAGACATTGACATTACTCTTTCAATCATGAGGTCGATGAGAACTTCTTTGACAACTTCCTCTACAGTGGTGAACTCATCCGACATACATGCTCGGGGTTGGAAATCTCGGGTTCGAGGAGTAACTTAGACACTACAATGGGATAGAGGGAAATAGCGTAATGATCATTGTGAAAAATTAATGAGTCTGTGGGCTCAAATTCATGGTTAGCAAAAGTGTTCTTGGTGCATGGCGTGATGGGACAAATAGATAACTTGGCAATGGATCTCTTGCAATGGGCGAGAAGCCTTCATTAACTCTGTTCTATCCATTACAGCACGGTCCAACGGTCTGGTTGCGAACCATAAATGCATTTATACCCATTCGGGGGGTAGGCCTAGCGGTTATACTTCTCCCAACGGCTATATTGTTTCACCCTAGTGAATTTTCATGTGACGTTGTTCTGTTATCCCAGCGAAGTTTCAATTTTGCAAATTTTCCTTCTGCGAAGTTCCCTTTGGGACCTTCTGTAACTTGCCGATCTTATCTCTCTTCTTACTTATTTTTTTGGCCTTCTTTCCAGTGAGCTTCGTCTTGGTATTCCTTTTTCCATTCTAATTCTTATCTTCTTTTGGCATAGCTACTTCACATTGTTGAGATTCTTTTCTAAGATTCAAGGGTAATGCTTCTTCTTTATCTGGAGTAGGTACTTCAGTCTTCTGTGGGTCCTCTAATGTTCTTGAAATGTCGACATCCAAGTCTCTAGTGTTAAATAGATTCAATCTGTTCTTCTGTTCTTCAATCAAGTGTGCGATCCTTCTAGTCATGAAATCTTGTAACTCTTGCTTCTTCTTCTATAAAACTTCTTCTTCCTTCCTTCTGGCCTGATCTCTTTCAATCCAAGGCTTTCCTAGTAACATAGCAATTGGTGCGTTGTTCTCAATAAACTTAACAATCTTGAAATCTTCCTCTGTCGAAGTTCCATTGGTGTTCATAGGTATCTGGGTGAGCTTTCCACATAAGCTTATCAGTTTTCCTCTAAGTAATCCTATTCCTCCCAGTGAAGGAATCATAGCAGTCTTTCCTAGAATTTCCCAAGTTCTTTCTGTCATAATATTCACCTGTCTTTCTTCATCCAGAACATAATCGATGTCGAAGTCTCCTATTATTTCTTCAATGCATTATTTTTCTTTGAAGATCTCTGATAAGATGACATGTCGGTGGTCATTCAGGGTTTCTTTCATCTATAACAATACTTTCTCTGATTCTTTCTGGAGTTCTACCATAATATTAGCTTCTGGATCTACCTTAGGGTTTTCTTGTGTCATATTCATTCCTTCAAGCTTATAAATCATTCTAGGGCAATCCAATACTTCATGGTCCATAGATTTGCAACAAAGGCAACTAGATCCTCTTCCAGGCCATTCCTTAGTAGGATGTCCCAGTCTTATGCAACTATAATAGAGGGTTAATCCTCTTTTTCTTTTAAATGATCCCCAACTCTTCATGTACCGCACGTTAGGATCATAGTAGTTTTCCAGCAAAATATTATTTCTAGGAGCCTGCATCCATTTGCTAGTCCAAACATTTTTTCTATGCATAGGTATAACATATCTTTCACTATTATGATTAGATCTACTCATATCAAACCTTCTTTCATCTATCAGTGCCCTATTTTTCAAGCTAGGATAGAATCTATCAATCATACCTAGATCCATACTTTAGAAACAAAATATTTCCACTTATCTTACTTTTACAGAGCACAAGCTTCCAGATCTTACCTATTTTCTTCGCACAGAGCTTCACAGGTCAAGTAGAATGTTGTGCACTAGGGAAAACTATCTACGCACTGAGATTTCACAGTTCCAGGTCGAATATTTGCACGAAGCTTCTTCTTTCTCAGTTCCCAGCAATCACAGTTTCAGGTCCTAGCAATAGAACCTTTTGTTGGCACAGGGGAAGACCCAGGGTTCAATGTTACAACAGTGCACCAACAAAACCCTAACTACTAGCCCTTTCAGCAACACCTGTGAAGCAGATGAAGTCTCACCCAAGGTAGAGGCAGGGGTGGTTGCAGGGCTCCAGTGTCTGCAACCTTAGTTGGGACATAGATATGTGATTGTAATACTTAACAGAGAACTTAGCACCATCAATATTTAACCATTATCTACTCTGCAGATAAAATAGAGCATTGCATCATTCATTCAGATCTGACGTATCTAAGCACTTAGCATAGAGAGATAGATTAGATTTAGCAGATTCAAGCATTAAGCACATTCACATAGGTCATATCTAACATCCATATCATTAAGCATAGAGCATCAACAAATTCGCCTATCTATATCAAAGCACTTAGCAAAACACATAAACATATCAGTACATCACACAAAGCATATCAACACAACATGTACGTGATTCAACCCCATCCTGGGGCTACGTCCACCAAATCTTTTTCTTTATTATCTTGGTCAAGCTTCTTACAAGCACATAGCATCAAAATCCTACTCTGCAGAAGACAGGATATCTGCGCGCACTCCACCAGATCCTCCTTCTTCGAGCTAGGGTACAACACCAAGCCTTCTTACAATGACTTGCACGTAGCTCTGCAAGTCTCACACCAAGCAAGTACTTATCACTCAACACTCTTACAATCCCTTTATCACACAGATCAAATCTCTAGCACTTAGCACTACTTACCACCACACTTATTACATTGCCTAGTCTTCTATATATACATTACAAAAGTGGGCTTAACCATGGGTAAACCTATGGGCCTGTTATCGCACGGTTTGTAGGAAAGGTTTGAAAGCTTGAGTCAGGGATTGAAACCGGCGTAACAGGAGCTTCCCCACCCACTGTCACCTCGATGGGGAGCTCTTTCTATTTAGGAGGGCAAGTCCAAGGGAGACGTCCCTAAGGCAATCTGGATTGATGAAAGGCTAAAGGGTAATAGACCAAGACAAAGAGGTTCCCTTTCACAGATTGCTGCCCAAGAGAAGATAGTCAAAGAGATACAGCCACTGATGATGCACCTGTTTGCGAGACAAAACAAAGAGAACTAGAGAGTGCTTGCAGTGGGTTAGTACTTCATAAGCATTCAAGACTATCTTTCGATAAATATATGAGCAATGAATTAATGCTATTATTGACGAAGTCAA
>ML779010.1:597914-608269 GCA_009831015.1 Picea engelmannii | reverse complement strand
GAATCTCATTTTTTGAAAAACCATGGAAAATTAGCCCATGAGCGAAATTTAGCCCCTAAAATCATCCCTGATTCTAATGTCAACTTAAAATTCCATTCAAATGTATTAAAGAAGACCAAATCTTATTTCAACCATATATAAGAATGCAATTGTTATCTTAAAAATTCATTAAAGGAGTTAAGGGAAGACTAACCGTAATAATTAATTGATTGAAGTCAACTACCCTACGTATCCATTTAAGAGAATAAAGAGAGACCCAAGTATTTTAACAACATATAAAGAAATCAACACTAATTTACAATCCATTTAAGAATTAAGAAAATCAAAGTCTTATTAAACCATAAATAAGCACTCACATGCTAACTTGTAAATCTGTTTAAAAATTTAGGAAGAAAAATGTTAATTGAGAATAAATAAATAATATTCAGAGGCTAAATCACATATCCATAGTAAGGAAACAGAGAAGGGGTTTCATAATTTAAACTAGCCCCTAATCCGTTGTGCAGAAAATTTTGAAATTCGTTCTAGACCTCAATCTGGCCCTCCATCCAACACTTAGTTCGGACCTGGATCCGACCCCTGATCCAACCATGGATCTGACCCCTGATCCAGACCTTGATCCCGCCCCTGATCCACTATTAAAATTTATGATAATTTAATTTAATTTCAACTTGCAGCAAAAACAAATTTTCTGAAAGTGTAGTCTTAGAGGAAAGAATTGTAGATTTGATGCATGGTTTGTAAATAAGTGCCAGTGAATTAGAATTTTGATTTGATACATGGTCTATGAATAAGTTCCTTCTTCCAAACCAAAAAGAGTTTTTGTGGGATTCAATGTAATCCCAAACTTTCTGCACTTCTCAAACACTCGTCTAAGATGTTTTAAATGTTCCTCATATGATTTGGAGAAGACAGTAACATCATTCAAATATATGAATATAAACCTACCAATCTCATCCACAAAGGCAATATCCATTTCTCTTTGGAAAGTGGTCCCGAAATTCATCAAACCAAAGGGCACTTTCACATACATGAAAGTTCCGTAGGGTGTGGTGAAATTTGTTTTTTCCTGGTCATTTGGGTGGACAAGGAATTGGTTATAGCCTGGAAAACCATCTAGTAAAGAGATTCTACTGGCCCCAACTACCTTTTGTAAGATGTGATTCATTTTAGGCAAAGGATAGTTGTCTTTGAGGGAAACCTTGTTTAGGTTTCTAAAATCACTGCAAAGCCTGATTTCACCAGTCTTCTTTCTGGTAGGAACCCGATTAGAAACCCATTTTGAAAATCTTAGAGGTACTATTATTTTTGAATCATATGTCTTTTTAATCTCTTTTCCTATAAGGGGCAGTAACTTTGGATTGATTCTCCTAAGTTTCTGTCTGAAAGGTTTGTGTTCTTCTTTTATTGGGATTTTATGTTGTATGATACTGGTGTCATAAGATTTTAAATCCTTATAGCTCCAAGCAAAGACATCTACAAATTCTTTGCAAAGATTGATATATTTTTTCTTTTGCTCTGGAGGTAAAGATTTAGATAGTTTAATCATTTTGGGTTTTTCTTCTGTTCCTATATACATTCCTCGACTTCTCTGCCACCGGGTTCTATCTTTGGATTTTTTGCTACATCGTTTAAATCAAACAAGTCTTCTAAAGGAAGTAACCCCCTAGGTAAAATGTTATTTTTCAATTGTAAAATGTTTGATTCTTCATCTTTTTCATTTATTTCATCTGAATCTACTTTATTTACACTAACATTCTCTAAATCTGATTTATTTACATTATGATTTTCCAAGTCTAATTTATCTACACTATCATCATCGTTATCCAAATCAATATTTTTACACTCAAAATCATTCTTAGACTACAAGAAATCATCAATTTGTTCATCATTGACAAATACCTTCTAGTACCTGATGTTATCTGGAACAATTGGTTTTCTCTTCATCTCTACTGTGTATTGACGATTTGGTTTGAAAGGTATTTTTAATGTGGCTTCTGAAGTATCCAATCCATCTGCTAGTATGTTCTGGCCTCTGGGCATTACCTGCAAGTCAAGTTCAGTGAAACGTTGTAGAAAATCTAAAACAACATTTTTATAGTCCCTGAGTCTAGGATGTTTTGCAGAATACTGACCTTTAATCTGTTTAACAACCAGTTCAGAGTCACCTCTTACCATAATCCTTTTGGCACCATGTTTCTTCAACAGCTTCAGGCCGAGCATCAATGCTTCTTACTCAGCTATGTTATTAGTGCAATGAAAATTTAATTTGTAGGAGTGACTTTCGTAATACTTGGCTTTATGATTATGTATCCAATCTCTTGCTCCAGATCCCTCTTTGCTCACAACGCCATCAAAATCCATACTCCAGAGAGGTTTTGGTGTTTCATCACTTTCTGCTGTCACAGTTTTACTTTCCTCAGTGATTTCTTGATCTTCTTGCAGGTCAGGTGCAACATCTTCCAACTATGAAATTTTATTATCCAAGTCACCATGATTGTACAATATGAATGAATCCAGATCAGAGTGGACAGAGTATAATGGGTAGTTGTGTGGTTTTCACTAACTGTTGACCATATACTTCATTAGAATCTCTCCGTACAGTCTTCTCTGTTGTCCAAATACCGAGATGATAGAATAAGACATATCTAACTACAAAGTTCCCATCAACTTAGCTCCCTAAGATCTAGATAGCAATATACCATATTTCGGGAGAATGTCTGCAACCAAAATATTCATCACCATGCTTTTTGCTAGGATTTGAGCCAAGTTGATGCACACATATTTAATTAGCCCTATACATTTGACTTTTATAGAGTCAAAAGAATACGAATCCTTGTAGGGTATGGTGACATCAAGCCCCAAATTCTCCATAACAACTTTGGGCATTAGATTGTGAGAAGCATCGGAATCAAGCATATCGTTATGTAATGTCTTGTCATGGATATTCAAGGTAATGTAAAACAGGGGAATATAACCAGTATCAGTTTGTCCATCCACCTCAGGACCAAAAAACAACTCAGGTTGGTCATCAACAACATTCACAGTATCTGTGCATAGCACTAGATCGATGTTTAATGCTTTTGTGCCTATTTTTGGATCAATGCTCAATGCCTTGATCACCTTTGATCTGTAAGCATTTTTTCTCATTAATTCAGATAGGGAAATAGGAATCTTCAATTTGGTTAATTCCCCTTCCAAGATGAAAGTAGTGGAAGTTCTTCTTTGGCTCTAAACTTTTGGTTTATCATTTACAGTTCTCTATGCAAAAATACTTGGCTGACTAGTTGATGCAACTTCGGTTTGATATGATCTCTATGAATTTTCAAGATTTATTTTTGCAGAAGATACAGAATTATTTTTCTTAGGCACTTTCTTGGGAAGAGTATCATAGGTTTTCTTGGCCTTAGTCGCTTTCTTTGTTTCAGTAGCCTTCTTCGTTTCAGCATCCTTTTTCGTTTCAAGAACCTTCTTTCTCAAGTTATATTGTCTGTGGACCTCCATTATAGCATTTTCAAAGGCCTGTTGTTCTGTTTCCTCTTCTTCCTCATTTACCTCTGTCTGTGAAAGTAAAAAACAACTCTTGTTCTTCCTGAGTGAGAAAAATGGAGTCATTGTCATGGACACCCATGAGGTTGATGTGAATATCATCCAACTCTTCGATCATCTCCTCCCCATCATCAACGTAATTTTCCTGAAGAGGTGGTCTAATCTTCTGATCATGCCCTCTTTGATCCCTTTGGTCTCTGGGTTCCCTCTGTCTGATTTGGGGGGGATTCCTTTTGAAGTTTGGATTTCTGATCTGAGGAACATGCTGATTTTCCCTGGGTGGGTTTCTGTCAGCGATGGTTAGCCTTTCCATCATTATCTCCATAGTTCTGACTATGGATCTAGTTTAGCACCTGAAGAAGACATGGAAGGATCTTCTTTGACTGTTACCCTTCTCTCTATTCTTTGCTTGGCTCTTCTGGATAATAGATTTGCTTCCACACTCACTACACTTTTATGCATGTCTTCTAGGGTGACATAATTCCTTTCCCTTAGTTGGTATGACATATCAACATCAAATCCATCAGGGAACTTGATTAAATACAAACCTTGGGGAGGCTTGATATCAACTGGAATTGCGTTATAAAGATTGTTGAAACGAATGCAATAATCCTGCACTGTTTCCCCTTGATTCCTTTTGATATTCTCATATTCTGATAAAATCTGGAGAAGGTTTTTCTTTACCTCCCATATGTCAAGAAAACTCCATTGAAAAGAAACAATGTCAACTATGGTAGCAGGGTGTAAAGCTTTAAACAATTTTTTGACTTCTCTGGTTAAACTCTGTCAAAAAATTCTCATCTGGACATCTGCCTCATCGACTTCCTGCAAATCAAAATAATCATTCATCTTATCAACATGTTGTTGTGTATTAAGAGATCCAGTACCATCAAATTGAGGAAGTCTGGTTTGATATTTTTGGGGCATGGCATGTAAGGGAGAGGCCAACACCAAGGGAGCATATCTTGCTTCCATGATTGGTGGAGGACACTGAACAATAACTTCTGTGATTAGAGGAGAAGTGATAGAAGAAGTAGAAGAGGTAGGTCTGGGAGATGTAGAGTGAACTATTTGATTTTTGATGGAAGCTACAACAATAGTCAGGGAAGAAAGTTCTACTAACTGTTCAAAGTGAGCTTTATACAAATCTTGATCAAGATTTGCTACTAGATATTCTGACTTTTTGAATTCTTGAAGAAAACGTTGATCAAATTCTACTTTGGGAGAAAGTATTTCAGGGGTCCTGGGTTGTAAGATGGTTTGATCTAGGATTGTTTCACTTACAAAGCTGTTAGATTTGGTTCTGAACATACTTTGCTTAAAGGATATGTCAAACTCAAGATCCTGGATAGCGACAAGCTTCTCTGGGAGAGAAGTGGACCTGTGAAGGGGACTGTGACTCCTAGAACCTTCTACAATGTTCTTCTTTCTGAGTAACTTTTCTGGATCGTCTACTGTTATTGCAGGTTCTGGGTCAGGGTGAGATCTAGTATGAATTCTTTTAGGAGCCAAAACTTTAAATTTTAAGAAATATAAACTAATATATACAAACATCAACAACCTCTGAACATTTATCTCTTTGTAAGTTAGAATTTATGATTTTTTCAAAAGTAAAGTTTTCTTTATCTAGGGAAAAGAAATCGTAGGATGAAAAGTTTGTTCAGTTCCCCAGTATGGTTGTGTTGATAGGCGAAAATGAACGCTCACCAATTGGAAGAGTGGATCTGGTCCATGGTTGTCTAAATAACCCAAGCCGTTTGGGATGATCCACCCTGACGGGTTTAACAACTCCATTGGCCGATCTAAATCCTAGGAAAACGAAAGAAACTAACTAAAGGAACTAATCTAAATGAAAAAAAAAGATAATTAAAACAAACTAATAAACGAATATAAAATATATATATAGTAAATTGTCTATACTATACAACAATAATTCTTATGAAACTAAATGCTCAATTATTAGCAGAGTTAAATCGTAATCACAAATGTACAAGCATTTACAGATTATAGATTTTAAATAAAAACCTGCTAAAATCATTTGTAACTGTCTTATGACAGCAAAACTATTGATTTTTTTTTTTTTTTTTTATAATTTTATGAGAAAGAAATAAAATGGAAACTATCTAAGTTGAAAAATTAAAATAATAATCCTAACTATAAATCTGAACTATATATATCTATCTAAACTACTTAAATAACTTAATAAACTAACCTATAATAACGCTTTCCAATTTATCCCGTGTAAAGTATTCAATTCAACTGTTCGATGGGAGGAAACCCGCACCAGATTCTTCACAGGCTTCTCGTAAACAAGAAGCAGTAGTGCTCTTTCGAATATAAACAAAAGAACAAACAAGACATAAAATTGACCACAATATTATGATTTACAAATCGTCACAGTTAGATAAATCTATGTGCAAGATCTGTACAAAATGATTCATTTAACGTAGAAGGTAAACCTTTAATTCCTTAAATTGAAACAAAGTAATTGCTGTAATGTTAAAATAAGAGGGATCATATATGGACAACACATAAACCAAATCACATCAACCTGCAACAAATTACGATAGCTAAAGTAGTCGATAATTGATTGCAAACTGGTATGAAAAAAACTTGAAATAAAAGTTTGATATATTGAAAGCTAAAGCTGTTACAAGACATTAACTTTCATCCCAGTCTGTATTATTATAAATCCATAGTCTGGTTCTCCCCACAGTGATGATGATGGGTCAATTACAAAAATAACAAGTATTTAAAGACCACAGGGTAAAACATCCCTCTGGGAATTATCAAAGCAAATTACAAAAAATCTGGGAATAATCTCCCAAGTCCCTATTTTTGCCTATGAATAACAACTGAAAAATATATCTAAACTGCTGCAACATGTCCCATTTGTCAATAAAATTCGTAGGTACTTGTAAGTAGACAAGAATACATAAGTTTAGATAATGTTTTATTGATAAAATTAACAAAAATCTAAATTTTAAGACTAGCTACAGAATCTTGCGATTCTATAGCTGGTCTAATTTGAACACAAAATCATTTTAAAATCAATCCTAAGACAATTGTGTCTGATAGAGACCCGAAATTCACTTCGAATTTCTGGAAGGGACTGTTCAAAGGATTCAGAACGAATTTGAACTTTAGTACAACATATCATCCTGAGTCTGATGGACAGACAGAGAGAGTGGACATAGTAATCGAAGACATGCTAAGAATGTATGTGATGGATAAACCATCAATCTGGGAAGACTACCTGCATTTGGTAGAATTTGCCTATAATAATGGGTATCATGCTTCACTGAAGATGAGCCCATTCGAAGCACTTTATGGAAGAAAGTGCAACACTCCAGTGAGCTGGCATAATCCAGTTGACAGGGTAGTAGTAGGACCCGAACTACTCAAAGAGATGGAAGATCAGATGATAAAAATCAAACAGAATCTGAAAGCTGCCCAGGACAGGCAGAAAAGTTACGCGGATAGTAACATAACCCATAGAGAATTCAAAGTGGGTGACCATGTTTTCCTGAAAGTGAAAACTAACAGGAGTTCCCTAAAGTTGGGAAACTGCACCAAGTTGGCAGCAAGATTTTGTGGGCCATTTGAAATCCTGGAAAGGATTGGGCTGGTTGCATACATGCTTGCATTACCTGCATCTATGACTGTACATAATGTGTTTCATGTTTCACTACTTAAGAAATATGTACCTGATGCTAATCATGTTATCGATTGGACTGTGATTTAGGTGAAACCAGAAGGTGTCCTGCAAGTGCATCCTATGCGCATATTGGATAGGAAAAGAAAACAGCTCTGGAATCGAGCTATAGAGCTTGTAAAGGTCCAGTGGACCTGGTACGGTCCTGAAGACGCGACATGGGAGCATGCAGATGTTATGCGGGCAGAGTACCGCCATCTTTTTGAAAAGTTTTGAAAAGCTTGCAGATACTATGCAAGGTTGCACTGAGGATAGTGCAAAAATAATGGGAGGGGAAATGTAATGTCCCCAAGGCCGAGCCCCGATACAAATCATGATATATGCAAGGAATTGTAAATGTGTTCTATAGGCTGGTGAGCCAATTTTTGTATAAGCCGGAAGGCTTATGTGTTTGTTAGACCAGGAAGCCTAAGTGTATGAAGGCCAGGAGCCTGCTGTTGTACTTGTATGTATGCAGAACATTTAATAAAATATAAACACCGCCAAGTGCAGACCGACCACGATGAATGAGTGAAGGGGGACTGAGCGTCCACAGAGTGGGCAAGGGAACTAGGGGCTGGAAGGTGGAAAAGGGGCTGAGTGTTGAGCCTAGGGGCTAAGCCTAGGGGCTTAGGCCTAGAATAATATTTAATATTATTTCCTAAAAATCCATCTGCATATTATTTTATCCTAAAGTTCCTAGCAAAAAGGAAAGGCATGTACAGGGAGGCATGCAGATGGAACACATGCAGTTCCCAGGGTGACAAATGTCCACCCTGACGCTTGCAAATAAAGGAGAAAGGAACAACTGTTGGGGGGGGGGGGATAGCTCTCTCTCTCATTCCATTTGACCCAACTGTCCGGAGGATGAGCCGTGCGAGCCAGTTGGTAGGAGACCCCGTGTATGTCTGATACAAAGAGAAAATCCTGTGTTTGCGTAGAAGAATTCGTGTACACCCCTGTTTATAGTCGTGGAGTCAGTCTGTGAGAGAAAACCAATGTGTGCATTCCCTTAATGCAATGTCCCTATCAATTTCGGGGAAGAGTCTCTGTTTTCCCAAGAAAAAGCTGAGTGAGCTTGTGCGTGCAGCCCGTGTTCTGAAATTATGATCGTGAGAACATCCTGTGACTTCTGAAATGATTCTTGGGAAGCCTGTGTCTGTTTTCCCTGTGTTTGTTGTGGCACGCAGTTTTGGACTGCGTGAGGCTTGTTGGCCTGTGAGTGACTCCCTCCAGGTGAGAGAGTGCACAGAGGAAAGAGAGAGCTCTTGGAAGGAACCCTGTAGCTGCCACAGAACCCAGAGACTTCCGGTCCAGTTTGTTCTTGTAACCCAAGGTAAGGGAGACTGGTAGTGGAAGGACTGTCCAGGCGACAGAGAAGGTGCACTCTCCTGGGGTGGAATAGGAATGTGGGGAATGAGGGTCTATGGGCAGTGAGCGTGGGAGATTCCTGTGAGAGCATTCTTCCTAGTGGTTGTGTGTGACTGAATTCCCTGTAACCTTAGCCTGAGTCTGGATTCCTTTCCCTGGGGTGGAGCTTAGTCCCAGCTCGGGGGTGACCCACTGTTGAGATTGAGGAGCAGTGTGGTCTATGGCTGGGAGGTTCATGGAAGGCCTGCATTTGGTTGGTGGATTTCTCCACTGTCACAAGATAAGTGTTTAATTATATCTTTTTTACCACATTTTATCACGACTGTACTTGATCTGTTATCATGTTTTCTGTTGTGTAAATGAATTACTGTTGAAAGCTATGGATTGTCTAATTATAACAGTAACTATATTTTTATTCTGAGAATTAAAATGTATCTCTTGCTGTTACGCATGTGATTATACAATTTTGTATGTTTTATGTAAAAGTCCATGTACATATTGGTTAGCGAGAGGTTTGAAAGCCTCGGTAGTGAAAAGTGACACTACAAATAACCTAATACCAATTATCCTCTTGAGCCGACTTGTCTTCTAAGGTTATTAGCCAACCAATTAGGGGTTCTTCTTGCTTCTCAGAATATTCTATTCTCGTTAGGTTTACACGTGGAGGTAAATACCTCCCACAACTACCATAATATTAACACGTTCTTCCCTCAAAATGAGTCGAAAACCCATATCTCTCCTCGATCCAATGACTCAGATCAAATCGTGATTTCACGTTTCATAAGTCCCCAAAACTCTTACTTCCGGCTTCCTGAGTTGCAGACTACCGATAATACTAGATCTATGATCCACGATCTTCCTTCATTGAACGACTGTGATCAAGTCGCAATTTTGCGTTTCGTGACTTTGGAGGTTGGTTCACCTTTATTCTCCTGATTCACGATTTCCCGATATTTGTGAGCGCCATATCGATGAATCACAACTCCCCACGATCTAATGGCTCAGATCAAATCGTGATTTTGCATTTTGCAAATTCTCACAACTCCACCCTTTGACTTCCCTGAGTCACGAGTTAGCGAAATGCTGATCTCTTGCTATGTGTCCTCCTGGATGGACGGTTTTGATGATTTTGGGACTTTGGAACCTCATTCCTCTCGTGTACCCTCAAGGCCTATCATTGGAAATGTAAGTAGAAATGTTGGAATGTACTCCTTCCTCAATGGAAATCCATTGTCTGTCCTTTATGAAAAAATGCACTTACTGGAAGCAATTCCATGCAATGGGCTATCTATGAGCACTTTTGTTTCCAATCATTCCTTGATTGGTCCATGTATTCATGACATATCAGTTCATGAATTCTTCCGAGGATTACAATCAGTCTTTACTACTATATGTTCACACCTCCATCATCAAGGTTCTCCTTCCTGAATCATACCCTACTTGGGTATCCAAGGCACACAACTACCTTTCAACATTCCATACATAATATTAAGACCGCAAAATACTCCAGAAGGGATTCTTACCCAATCCCTTCATACCTTGTGCCACATAGGCATAAATATTTTTATACATGTTTTGGTTGTTAGCACCCCCTCTGATATTATTCCAATAGTGGTGCTCCATGGGGACTTTTAAGGTCCTTTCAATAATCTTTCAACAAGAACCTTCTCATAGTCATCCTCTGATCGAGTTTGTTCATTATTGGCAACTTTCTTTCTCAACGATTCCAATCTATTTCCTT
>ML779010.1:504448-535752 GCA_009831015.1 Picea engelmannii | reverse complement strand
CTTCAATTTGATTTATGGGCAATATCATTACCCTTATATTTATATTACATTTCGCTAGCATTCACTACATTACGATTCCTTACAATCCATCACAATAAATTTCATTAACCTAACATTGCACATCGGATAACAATGACATTGCTGTTATATGTTGCCTAATACTAACTAAACACTCTGTTTTATATTGCCACACTACTCTCACATAAATCAACCATGTATTACCATGATGTTACCTTTACATATTACTTTAACCTTATTACATATTCAGTCACAATACCTTTATGCAATTCTGTAGCAAATTATGTTATCCATAACATTGCAAAAATGACAGTAGAATTACTTTTCTATCGTTCTGACATTACATTACGCATTACATGGTAAGGAAAATCTAATTTCAAGGGCCTTGTAATTGCATATTGCCAATCATGAATTCCCAGAATGGTAAACGATTTCCCCGAACACATAAAACAAATTGCCAGAACAGTGGAACGAATTGCCAATAAGCGAATTGCCAAAACAGTAAAATGAATCGCCAGAACACATAAAATGAATTGCTAGAACAGTAAAACAAATTGTCAGACAGTAAAATGAATTGCCAGAATAGTAAAACAAATCGCCATAACACATACAACGAATTTCCAGAACAATAAAACGAAATGTCAGAACAGTAAAACGATTGGCCAATAAAATGACTTGCCAGACAGTAAAACGGATTGCCAGTAAAACAAATCGCCAGATAGTAAAACGATTTTCCAGAACACAAATTTCCACATTTAAAAATGCCCCCCCCAGTCAGATACAAATGCCCCCATCACTACAAACTCTCTTGGACATATGAATACACCCACATAAGTGTAACAACGCCCAATCAACATAAAAACGAGGTGCCCATACATTTATAAATGCCCATACAAAACGAAATGCCCAAACTTTTATAAACACCCGCAGAAGTTAAAAATGGCCACAGCAAATGTAAAAACCCCACGGTTGAATGTTTAAAATTCGCACTGTCATTTTAAACAGCCAATGAATTTATACACCATGAAAATGAAAATGGAAGGGCCAAAAAATTCCAGAAACACCCAACTAAATCCCAACCATGAAAACGAATTCTTCAACACCAGATCAACTGATCTGAGAAATAATAAAAAAAATATACCCAATGAAAGTGCCAGAGCGAATACCATTACAAGTTTTAATTCCATAAAATATCCAGCAATGAGATCGCCAGAACCAACATTCATAGCATCTTAACCAATAAAATTTTTCTAGAAATAATATCACTGTAGCATACAAGGACGAATTACAACAGCTGAAGCAACATCTTACACTAACACATCATAATCGCCGAAGTAAATAACTAGGCAGTCTACTCTAATAAACACATGAGCATATCGTTTCCTTGCGCCCGCTTCGGATGACGTCCCGCGCTCTGTGCCGCGTCCCGTGCTCCGTGCTGCTCCGGCTCGCCGACCGCAGAAAGCTCACCGGTACCTCCCAGCCAATCACTAGGGGTACTCTGCTTCCCCCTTAGCCCCCTGAGCCGCAAAGGGGCCACACCAGATCCAGAGATAAGACTAGCTTCTCAGCTCACCTCCAAGGCTGAGCTACCACTGCAATACAATTGAGAAATTCCCAACTCCTCACAAGAAAACAGTCAAGCCACAATCCGGCAGCGTACCATTACCCTAACCATTCATCCCCTTCTTCCTTCTTTTCCCCTTCTTTTATAGAAATTTGAGACCCACCTACTTTCCTAAATCATTATTAATTTAATTTTTAATGACAATCCTCTAAAAATTCTCTGTCGTCCAAGTGTCACTCATCCCCCACGTTTCTCCAAATTTATTTTCTTTAAAAATATTAAAAGACTTAATTCCCTCACCCCCCCTATAGTCGTTCCTAAAATTACTCCTAGGGTTCCTAGATCCCCTCTCATGCTTTTAATAACTTTCCTAAAATGAAGTTGTTGATTTTTAGTAACTCCTTAATTGCTGATTCCCTTTTTCTTTTTACCCTATGTCCCCTACTTTCCATATTAAGTTTCCTTATTACAAGTTTCCTTATTTCTATTATTTATTTATCTCTTTTTATTTTATTTTATTTTTTATTTTTTATTTATTTTTTTTCTTTTAAACCCAAAAAGATAAATGCGCTTAATAGTGTTTTCAATATATTTTTAAAATCCTAACTTTTATACTCCCACACTTTAATAATTTTATTTCTTCTTTAAAATTTAAAAACCATGGGTGTCAATCAATTTATCTCCCTCATTACTTTACCCCCCCCTTAATTTAGGAAGACTTTAACTAACACATAGGAGTTTTTTAGTTTACGCCCTTATGTTTATTTTTGTAGGATCTTTTCTTAGGGCTTATCAAAATTTTATCTTTGAGATGTTTTAAATTTAGGTTTAGATTTGAACTGGGCGACAATTCATTAGGGGAGTCGTTTTGAGAATTTCTTAAGGTGTTAAGGTCTTAGGGTCATCTAGGTTGTCTCATCATCATCAACAATGCGACGTGCCCTTTAGGATGCACTACGTGATCCAAGGGTGCCATTCACCTCTTTTGCTTCTGTTGCATGACGTGCCCTTCAGGATGCACCACGTGCTCCAAGGGTGCCACTCGCCAACTGGTGTTTCTTTTGCACGACATGCCCTTCAGGATGCACCACGTGCTCCAAGGGTGCCACTCGTCGACTTGACTATTTGGTAGACATCTATAACCCGTGGAGTCAACACTCCTCCAAGTGAACTTGTGGGAGACTAAGGGCTCTAAGGAATAAGGCCCCCGCCTTATTGCGCGCCCCTTAGAATCATTGTGAGCGACTGTCATAGACTGCCCTCACGGCATCGTGGATCCTCTCGAACTAGGTAATCGTTAACCTACAGTTCGAGACACAGCGGGAGTGCTAGTAGGCTGTGGCAAGGCTGTTGTCCACACCTCTCCCTCAACCTCTCTGGAAATCATGTGTGGCCCCTTTACTCCATATGTGAGTCTGGTCGACAAGCTATCGTTAGCCTGCATCATCAACCATCGTGTCAGAACGTCAATAAGATATCATAACATCAATATCATATGATCAAAACAAAGCAATATCACCGTAAATGAATCAACCCAAATGGCACACTCCCTGACTCAATCCAGAGTCCAAGGGGGTTCCACCGATGCCTCTGCATCCTCAAGGCTCGAAACCCTGCGCACTCAATGAAACTGAGTCAATAGCACCTGTCTACATCAAGTAGTAAAACATCATGTTGTCTATCAGAACACATCATAATCAAGCATAAATGTATTAATATCAGAAAAGTCCAGATCACTTGCGAGCAAGTGTCCTCAAAGAATAAGTTTTGTAAGTGCGCCAGAGCGGGATGTTACAATAAGCATATTTTTCAAGCATCTTTATCTTTATACATAACTAATTATCACATTTAGATGGTGATATGAATAAGCATCTTTTTCAAGTTATTTGGCATCATTCTAGAGTCAAAAATAAGTAAATGGGCATAAGAAAAAAAAATTAGGGATCCTTCTCAAGTTGGTTCTTGATCTAAAAATTGAACCATTGACCACTTGGTAACTCTTAGAGTTGTTTCTAAGAAAGGGTGAGGGAAGGATAATAGTAGCTAGATTTGCTTTCCCACTTTTTCCAAAGATTTTGATATAGTCCTTTGAATTAAACTTTGAAAGACAATAGAGAATGTAAGAATTCAAGTTGAGTGCAAAGAAACAATTTTAGGTCATTGTAGAATTGGTGGTGCCCATAAATGATAAAAATGGAAGCAAGAAAGTCAAAATCAATAATAATATAGAAGTGAAACAAGAATGTTCCTTCTATTCAAAAACTAGTTACACTAAGAATATTACGATCGCTATGAATGGTGAAAAACTGGAGGTGGTTCCTTCTGGGGTTTCCTATTTATAAATATAACACTTCTCTAAAAAAACATGTAATAAGAGATGAGTTTTGACACTATTTTGGGGTGACCGCGACTCTGGAGAATTTGGCCGTAGGTGGCCAGCCCTGTGGCCAAGTCGTGGGTACGCCCACGGCTTGGCCATAGGGATGAGCACCCACGACCCCCTCACAGTCCAAAAATACAACAATTTACATTTAAAACAAATATTTTAAAGCCTATATTACGTCAATTGTATAGAAACTCACCTGTTGCAAACGCAACGACGACTAAATTGTTGTATTTTTGGACTGTGAGGGGGCCACGGGTGCTCAGACTTGTGGCCAAGTTGTGGGAATACCCACATATTGGCCACAGGGCTGAGCACCCACGGCCCCCTCACAGTCCAAAAATACAATAATTTACATTTAAAACAAATATTTCAAAACCTATATGACATCAATTATATAGAAACTTACATGTTGCAAACGCAACGACGACTAAATTGTTGTATTTTTGGACTGTGAGGGGGCCATGGGTGCTCAACCATGTGACCAAGACGTGGGAATATCCATGGCTTGGCCACAGGGCTGAGCACCCACGTCCCCCTCACAGTCCAAAAATACAACAATTTACATTTAAAACAAATATTTTAAAACCTATATGACATCAATTGTATAGAAACTTACTTGTTGCAAACGCAACGATGAATAAATTGTTGTATTTTTGGAATGTGAAGGGGCCACGGGTGCTCAGCTCTGTGGCCAAGACATGGGAATACCCATGGCTTGGCCACAGGGCTGAGCACCCGCGGCCCCCTCACAGTCCAAAAATACAACAACTTACATTTAAAATAAATAATTTAAAACCTATATGACATCAATTGTATAGAAGATTACCTATTTCAAACGCAATGATGACCCCTGCGCTCACGACCTCTCAATGACCCCTGCGCACATGACCTCCTGGTGAACTTAGATGCGCTCACGACCCCTGCGCTCACGACCTCCCGACGGCCTCCTCACACAAAAACTCACAACAACGACAACAAACAGAAGCAACTGACAACAAATTTTCTAAAATGTTTCAATATCGATGTCTGGTTAATATATAAACAATCTTTCAGCCAAAATATAGTTCAGACGAACAAATTTTCGGCCGAACAATTGTTCGGCCGAAAAAGGATTGCCGGAAAGAAAATATCCGGCTGACAAAATTTGTACATGCAAATCGAGGGGGCGTTTATTGCACCATTCGATTTGATGTTTATTTTTTCGGTCGAAAAATAGTTCGACCGAAAACAATATCTTTCATCCGAAAAAGATTATTAGTTCGGCCAAAGAATCGTTTTTTGGAATTTTGGAGACCTAATTGTCACGAAAGTGTAACCCACCTCCGTGATTTCACCCTACACTCAATCATTCTTAAACTGCAATAAATCATCAATTTGTTCATCGTTGACAAATACCTTCTAGTACCTGATGTTATCGGGAACAGTCGGTTTGCTCTGCATCTCTACTGTGTATTGACGATTTGGTTTGAAAGGTATTTTTAATGTGGCTTTTGAAGTATCGAATCCATCTGCTAGTATGTTCTGGCCTCTGGGCATTACCTGCAAGTCAACTTCAGTGAAACATTGTAGAAAATCTAAAACAACATTTTTATAATCCCCGAGTCTAGGATGTTTTGCAGAATACTCACCTTTAATCTGTTTGACAACCGGTTTAGAGTCACCTCTAACCATAATCCTTTTGGCACCATGTTTCTTCAACTGCTTCAGGCCGAGCATCAATGCTTCATACTCAGCTATGTTATTAGTGCAATGAAAATTTAATTTGTAGGAGTGACTTTCGTAATACCTGGCCTTATGATTATGTATCCACACCCTTGCTCAATCTCCCTCTTTGCTCACATCTCCATCAAAATCCATACTCCAGAGAGGTTCTGGTGTTTCATCACTTTCTGTTGTCACGGTTTTACTTTCCTCAGTGATTTCTTGATCTTCTTGCAAGTCAGGTGCAACATCTTCCAACTGTGAAATTTGATTATCCAAGTCACCATGATTGTACAATATGAATGAATCCAGATCAGAGTGGACATAGTATAATGGGTAGTTGTGTGGTTTTCACTGACTGCTGACCATATACTTCATCATAATCTCTCCATACAGTCTTCTCTGTTGTCCAAATACCGAGATGGTAGAATAAGACATATCTAACTGCAAAGTTCCCTTCAACTTAGCTCCCCAAGATCTAGATAGCAACATACCATATTTCAGGAGAATGTCTGCAACCAAAATATTCATCACCATGCTTTTTGCTAGGATTTGAGCCAAGGTGATGCACACATATTTAATTATCCCTATACATTTGACTTTGATAGAGTCAAAAGAATATGAATCCTTGTAGGGTCTGGTGACATCAAGCCCCAACTTCTCCATAACAACTTTGGGCATCAGATTGTGAGAAGCGTTGGAATCAAGCATATCGTTATGTAATGTCTTGTCATGGATACTCAGGCTAATGTAAAATGGGGGAACAGAACCAGTATCAGTTTGTCCATCCACCTCAGGACCAAAAAACAACTCAAGTTGGTCATCAACAACATTCACAATATCTGTGCATACCACTGGCTCGATGTTTAATGATTTTGTGCCTATTTTTGGCTCAATTCTCAATGCCTTGATCACCTTTGATCTGTAAGAGTGTTTTCTCATTAGTTCAGAAAGGGGAATAGAAATCTTCAATTTGGATAATTCCCCTTCCAAGATGAAAGTAGTGGAAGTTCTGCTTTGGCTCTACACTTTTGGTTTATCGGTTAGAGTTCTCTGTGCATAAATACTTGGCTGACTGATTGATGCAACCTCGGTTTGATCTGATCTCTATGAATTTTCAGGATTTCTTTTTGCAGAAGATTTGGAATTATTTTTCTCAGGGACTTTCTTGGGAAGAGTATCATAGGTTTTTTGGCCTTAGTCATTTTCTTTGTTTCAATAGCCTTCTTCGTTTCAGTAGCCTTTTTCGTTTCAACAACCTTCTTTGTAGGATTGTCATTAGTCTTTTTTCTTCTCAAGTTATACTGTCTGTGGACCTCCATTATAGAATTTTCAAAGGCCCGTTGTTCTGTTTCCTCTTCTTCCTCATTTACCTCTGTCTGTGAAAGTAAAAACAACTTTTGTTCTTCCTGAGTGAGAAAAATGGAGTCATTGTCATGGACACCCATGAGGTTGATGTGAATATCATCCAACTCTTCGATCATCTCCTCCCCATTATCAACGTAATTTTCCTGAAGAGGTGGTCTAATCTTCTGATCAAGCCCTCTTTGCTCCCTTTGGTCTCTTGATTCCCTCTGTCTGATTTGGGGAGGATTCCTTTTGAAGTTTGGATTTCTGATCTGAGGAACATGTTGATTTTCCCTGGGTGGGTTTTTGTCAACGATGGTTAGCCTTTCCATGATTCTCTCCGTAGTTCTGACTATGGAATCTAGTTTAGCACCTAAACAAGACACGAAAGGATATTCTTTGACTATAACCCTTCTCTCTGTTCTTTGCCTAGCTCTTCTGGATAATAGATTTTCTTCCACACTCACTACACTTTTATGCATGTCTTCTAGGGTGACATAATTCCTTTCCCTTAGTTGGTATGACATATCAACATCAAATCCATCAGGGAACTTGATTAAAGCCAAACCTTGGGGAGGCTTGATATCAACTGGAATTGAATTATAAAGATTGTTGAAATGAATGCAATAATCCTGCACTGTTTTCCCTTGATTCTTTTTTATATTCTCATATTTTGATAAAATATGGAGAAAGTTTTTCTTTACCTCCCATCTATCGAAAAAACTTCATTGAAAAGAAACAATGTCAACTATGGTAGCAGTGCGTAAAACTTTAAACCATTTTTTGACTTGTCCAGTTAAACTCTGTCCAAAAATTATCATCTGGACATCTGCCTCATCGACTTCCTACAAATCAAAATAATCATTCATCTTATCAACATGTTGTTGTGTATTGAGAGATCCAGTACCATCAAATCGAGGAAGTCTGGTTTGATATTTTTGGGGCATGACATGCAAGGGAGAGGCCAACACCAGGGGAGCATATCTTGCTTCCATGATTGGTGGAGGACACTAAACAACAACTTGCGTGATTAGAGGAGAAGTGACAGAAGAGGTAGAAGAGGTAGGTCTGGGAGATGTAGAGTGGACTATTTGATTTTTGATGGAAGCTGCAACAACAGTCAGGGAAGAAAGTTCTACTCACTGTTGAAAGTGAGCTTTATACAAAGCTTGATCAAGATTTTCTACTAGATATTCTGACTTTTTGAATTCTTGAAGAAAACGTTGATCAAATTCTGCTCTGGGAGAAAGTATTTTAGGGGTCTTGGGTTATAAGGTGGTTTGATCTAGGATTGTTTCACTTACAAGGCTATCAGATTTGGTTTTGAACAGACTTTGCTTAAAGGATATGTCAAACTCAAGATTCTGGATAGCGACAAGCTTCTCTGGGAGAGAAGTGGACCTATGAAGGGGACTATGACTCACGAAACCTTCTACAATGCTCTTCTTTTTGAGTAACTTTTCTGGATCGTCTATTGCTATTGCAGGTTCTGGGTCAAGGTGAGATCTAGTATGAATTCTTTTAGGAGCCAGAACTTTAAATTTTAAGAAATATAAACTAATATCTACAAAATTCAACAACCTCTGAACATTTGTCTCTTTGTAAGTTAGAATTTATGATTTTTTCAAAAATAAAGTTTTCTTTATCTAGGGAAAAGAAATCGTAAGATGAAAAGTTTGTTCAGTTCCCCAATATGGTTGCCAGCATGTTAACACTCTGTAATTTTCCCAAGGATGTGGAGGCAGTCATAGAGGTAACATCAAACCACTTGGAGTTTTGGATCTATCCATCCAAGACTCATAGAGGGATCTCTTCGTCTGATCTAGCTTGGTTTGGAATAGGATATTAGGCTAGTTATGATATATTTGGGTTTGGT
The DNA here is from genome assembly GCA_009831015.1 of Picea engelmannii. Lineage (NCBI taxonomy): Eukaryota > Viridiplantae > Streptophyta > Pinopsida > Pinales > Pinaceae > Picea > Picea engelmannii. The sequence continues at coordinate 526,857 of ML779010.1, read as the reverse complement.
TTTTAAATGTTATTGTTGGAACAAGAGAGATGAGGCCATTGGACAATGGATTCATATCTAGCATCAAATAAGACATATTTGATAGGACATTAATGCAGGGAAAGTTAGGAAAATAACTGGATCTTCATAGGCTTGAGGTATGGCAGAGGAGAAAAAGGTTTAAAGAAGTCAAATTAAATACAGAGGAATAAATAATTTTGAATTCAACTTTGAGTAGAAAAAACACATAAACTATTCTAAGCCAAGTGATAGAGTGTATATCTCAACAAGTTCTGCCCTATTACTTCTTAGAATAATTAAGATTGTAGAATACAAGATGGTGTTACAGAGGGAGACAAAATTACAGAGAAAAAATTCACCAGGGGATTTGACACAATAATCTTGTCATATGGCACTGTGTTGTTGTAATTTATTTGATAACATCCCTGTGTATAATTAACATCCAAATGTACAGTTAGGTCCAGGAGGGACTAACATGATTTTTCCATCCAACAGGGTCCAACCCCTCCATCTTTTACATGTGCATATATAGAAGAAAATTACCTCATCCTTAAAAAAACTCGATCTCTAATTCCTGTTTCTAATAATAGAAATCAGTTATATAGAATGACACATGTAACCACTAAATTACCTAATTCCTAGGAACTGACTTAATAAAAAATGATTTGAAATCTAGAAACGCCACTTGAACACTCAAATGCTAGAGGTTGTTAGAATTTTCTTCCAGCTGGAGAATCTGTGCTCTAACCACTGCCTGAAATGTAGGAAAACTCTGCCACTTTTGTAACTGTTACCTCAAGATGTGGATCAAACTGTTGTAGTCTGAGCTTCCATCTGGGTGAAGATATTATGTTTATCACAATGAATTTTCTTATAGCTTCTCTCAAGATTGTTGTGAAGTTTGAAGTACTTTGGGAAGATAAATCTTATCCTTATTTTTTTGCCACAAAATCTAGAAATAAATTGACTCATCATTCTCTGTTGTCAACAAATCTCTTTAAAATCTACCTTCAACTGCCACTTGTGATCTGATTGCCATGTTTCTTGGTATGATTAACCCATCATAGCTATCACGAACTTTACAATGGCTGTCCCAAATGCTCCTAGGCACTCCTTGCCATATTAGCTTCCTACTATTTTCCCTTACTTCAAGACTATAGATGAAATTCTTGGCTTCATTATCATCTCCCATAAAGAAAAAGAAGGCCATAAATATTGGTGACTTGCCTAACTAAAATTCCTCAAAATGAAGACAAAAATAAGCTCCAAAACAGTGGAAAACTGTCAGCATCTAGGTTGCATTCTCAACTTCATGTGGATTAGCTTTCACATAACAGTGGTTGAACGTGCTACCAATGTGCATGTCAACTTTGTGATCATCCTTTAGATGTGCCATAAGTGTCTAAAGATCCCCTATGATAGGACATTCAGAACCTGCACAAGGGAAATTGTAAGGCCTGAAAGTACATTGGGCCTCATGTTTAATATTTCTATAGTATGGGAAAATATCTAGACAACCAAGATTATGATACTTGCAATGCAGATCCAAAGTGACTGCAACCTTTTCCAATGCTAGGCACCTTATATTTTCAAGCGCCTGTCTGCATGTAGGGAATTTGTTATGCACTTTTGACTTACATTTGGAGCACTGATAATTCCCATTAGGACATTGATGAATTGGTGGATAGATAAAATTTGTGCAGACATGACACTCAAGCAATTCGTGCACGATGTTTTTTTGGAAATGTGCTAGGCTTTCCATTTTCTGGTGGATAAGAATTTTGAACATAAGGTTGCTCATTTATTGGGCCTGGAGGAGAATCAATATCCATAAAAGGAGACACTAGTTCATCCATACAGGTAAGACCTAGTATCGCACAAGGATCTCCATCTACTATTTGATCTTTTCTAGCTCTAAGACAACTCATATGGATTATGTTTTATCTAGAAAATGTTCTACTAGTTGCTTCTTCCTAGTAAGAAGTGTGTTCCTTTCGAGCTTCCTTTCTGGATCCCTGATTGGATCAATTTCAAACAAAAATTCTTGCATGTGATCCCAACTCGGTTTTTGTTCAGCGACAAACTTGTGATTTGCATCATAACACATGCACTCCTTGTATTGCCACCCTAGGTTTTGTTTCAAATATTCATCAAATTTGATGCTAGTGTCATTTTCACCTTCTTTGCCATGACCCATGCCCGCTCCAACTCTCTTTTCTATCCTTTACCCAAATTTGAGGGTTCTTTGTAATGCCTGTCGTAATGCTCCAACATATGGATTTATGTCTTGACACCTAAGAATTTGTTTCAACAACTACCAAAATGTTTGAGAGATGGATGTGGAAGGATGTGGAAGGAGAACCTCCATTCAATTTTGTACTGAAACATGAGATTTCCAGATGTCCCACGAGGAATTCATGGTGGAAATCAGGTCTTCAACTGGCCTGTTCTTTATATATACTCTTTTAAAGTATGTGGACAATATCCCACATTGACAAGGAGGTAGCACATTTAAGTGCTTATATGTGTCGATGCTTGCATTGTATTTCAATGAATTGAGCTCGAGGCTAGGCATTGGAGCTTGGTGCTAGGCTTGTGTATTGTGTTTTTTATCTTGTGTTGTTGTTGATGCAGGTGTTTTCTCTCGATGTCGAGTACTTGGAGGTTGGCCTATATTTTTCCATAATAAGAATAAACCCAAGAAACATAAGCCCCAAGAACTTACAAGACTTTGACATCAAATATAACACCAATAATTTCCAAAAGATCTATATTTAAATATTGGCCATGTCTCTATAATATGCCCAAGAGCATATTTTTTGCCATAATAAGAATAAACCCAAGGAACATAGGCCCCAAGAACTTACAAGACTTTGACATCAAATATAATGCCAATAATATCCAAAAGATCTATATTTAAATATTGGCCATGTCTCTATAATAGGCCCAAGAGCCTATTTTTTGCCATAATAAGAATAAACCCGAGGAACATAAGCCCCAAGAACTTACAAGACTTTGACATCAAATATAACACCAATAATTTGGTTAAGTAAACCGAGATTTTAAACACTTTTGCCCAATCACCACTATGAGAAAGTATAGTAAACCCGAGAGACAAGTGACGAAAATATCCACAACACATGAAGATCATTTATTTATGACATCCCGAGGAGAGGTGTTGAGAGATTTTTGTCAAAGTTTCATTTTCACAATGCGTCACGAGAAATCTGCGTTATGTCTAAAAAAGATATCGATCATAATACTGATTTCCCTATAATTTATAGGGTCCTAACATTAGACACAATATGCTAGAGGTTGAAACGACCAAGAACAATATGTCGAATGGCTTGAGTCCTTTCAACCAAGCTCTCTAGAAAAATACCACCAAAACTACGCAGATCAGGGACCTCTATGTGTGGTTGACATTGATGTACTTGATTGTCACTGTTACCAATGCTAAATGCGAGACACATAGAGTTATCCAAGGCTCGAAAGGGTATGCTGAGGATGACTATATTATGGGCATCATCGTTCCTTCTGGGTTTGGTAAATGTACTCTTCTAATAGATTGTAGTGTAAAGTTTTTAATGTTTACATGCCAATTTTTGTTTGAAATTTTAATAGTACTATAATTTGCTATGTGGCAATAAAAGAAGTAGTTTTTAATGTTATAGAGTCTTGGTTAACCATAATTATTCTTAATACTTAAACATTGCTTCATTTTAAATGATGCATGGTGCCTTGGTTACTGAACCTAAGGATAAGGAAATGTCAGTGCACAAACATGGGATAAATATGCTCCCACGACCTTTAGAAGTTTGGCAAACAACTAATGTAAAGTTTAATTATTTGGAAAATTTACTTAGCAGTTTACAACCTTTAGGGGAAAACAAAGATCTGTCAATGACACATGTAATTGATGTTACGATAAGGTGTTAGAAAAACAACCAGGTCTCTTTATTCTAAAAAAATTCAGCAAATATTTGATATGTTTTCAAACAAATCCATATTGGAGTGTATTGTGATTGAAACATCTAATTTTAACAAGGTTTTTAGTTTTAGTTTAAGAATTCCATTTATCTATATTTTTTTTTGGAGTGACAAATAGGACCTTGTTTCAACAACAAGATAATGCATATCAAGACGTCATTATGTACATCGTTAAACATGGTATTTGATTCATTTACCATTAGATATCATATTATTACATTCAAAGGTTGTGGAATCGATAAAAAAAATCTTGCAGATATTACTGTATGTCATATTTCACATGACACTACCTTAGTTAATTTGATCATAAACTTTGCAGTTTAATTTGATAAAAAATTATGACCAGAATTTTGTTGACTCTTTCATTGGTGTTATTCAACGTCTCACAAAAGATATCAGAATGATTAATAGTTCTATTGAAAACCTCTTTATTTTCTTATCTTTTATTTATTTTTATTTTTTATAAAGCATTTTTCATTCTTTCACTTGCTTAAAAGTGTTACTTATCTTATAGAAAATTCTTTCTTATCATCTATCCCTAATGATGCCACATATCATTCACTCCTTGATAAGATATTATGTAATCGACTATTATTTTGTTTTCTGTGAGTTGTTTTAAACAATATCAGTGAATTTTTTTCTCCGAGTTATTTTAAAGAATATCATGTTAACTGGTCCTTGAACTTTGTATTTTTTCGTGTACTTTGTGCATATGAAGAGTGATTCATTTTGAACTTCGAAATTTGCATGAACCTAGATTGTTCGTTGGGTGATTCACAAACACATATGACAATGAATGCAATTATTAAGAAATACAAATATCCCACAATCATTACAGGGAAATTTCAACCAATTTCTTTTATCATTTAAAATAATTCCAACAAAATACTCAATTATGGCCTAAAGTGAGTATACCTGCAAAGTGTGGCCGGCAAAGATTTATAAGCAAAGTGGCCATAGATCTCTCTTGGAAAAGCAATAGAATCCCATGTATATGATTACCATGAAGAGGAAGTGCATGAACAAGTGCACGGTTTCATCTTCCCTGATGTTGCAGAAGATTCAGAAGACTTCAACGAAAGAGAACATTTAGTAAGTGCTCAACTTTAAAAATAGTGGGGTTGCTAGGTAAAGTCAAGAGGTCCTGTAAGAAAAGGCAGGCTTATCAAGTATCATGTGTCTAACAATTAGTATGCTGGCACATAATTCATGTTGAGGTTGAGAGCGCATCTGTCGATGCAGCAAGAATTAGTGTTGAGGTTGAGAGCCCAGATTTCAATGTAAGAATTCGTGTTGAGGTTGAGATCCCATTCGTCAAATTCGATTATAAACAAAACATAGCTTACACTATCGTTCTTAAAAAAATATTTAGTTAATAAATTAACCAAAAAGAGAAAATATAACTAGCACAGCCGCTAACTCGAGGTTGGTGAACGTTAAACGGTTCACAATAATAAAAACTCTAGCGTTAAAAAAAATCAGTGAAAATCCATGCATGAAGAAACTGCGAACTTCCCAGTCTATCACACTAATAGTGGCTAAATCCCACACAGAAAACAAACTCTCTACATCTCAGCTACGTGTGGACAGTTGAAGAATTCCAAAAATTAATCATTTAAAAGTGGCAATCATATGATGTTACAGTAATTTTTTAATATGATTAGGTAAATGTTAAAAAGTAAAGACGTATTTATAAATACAAAGAAGTTATCAACAATAAATCTGAATCATTGATTTTGGAGGACGACTAAGAATATGTCAGCATCTTCAATGCATGACCATCAGATTAGAATTTAAGATTAAAAGATCATTAATTGTGCCCATCTCCAATAGATATACCCTTTCGACATAATTATATATTCAATTTAATTAAAAATAGAACGGTGAAGAAAAAATCATTATTTTAATTATTAAATTTACGATATTTAAAAAAACACTCTTATTAAAGACTCTTCGTATGAAGCTTACACACGTTACAGAGAAAATACAATGTCCAGATTTGTGAGAAAATCCTCGCTTAAAGTTTGGACATCTATATAATTTAAACACTGTAAAAGCTTCCCGAATGATACAAAATTTTAACGCTACATTATTTTATGTTCTATGCCTAGTTTCTAACCAGAGATTTCTGTCTCATCGCAGCTGTCGGTTAAAAAATCACCGTTGAGATACTCATCCGACCAGCGTTCATCTTCATCTGTGAACTCATCAATGCCTCCTACTTCTGTACCAAACCAGCAATCCGACGTGCACAGCTCCAAAAGCTTTGTAGCCTCTGTTTCACTAGACAAAAATTCATCAACTGTATTGCCTGATAGGAAGCGCTCGTTTCCAAGTTCGGGCTGCCAACTGGGAAGAAGAAATCCTTGCTCTTGCTCCTCATCGATGGCACTGAGAAGATACTGAATCTCTATGTCTATGCTACAACAGTTCTCTGAATTATATTGATCGCTCCCATCTTTAAATTCCACATTCCAAGAACCAGTGTCATCGTTTATTCCGAAGGATGTAATTATGCTTTCTTTCCGTTCATTTTCGGATGAGTCGGAGCATGAACTGAATTCTTCTTCCAGAGTTTTCATGGCGTGGGAGATCATTATATCCGAGCGAGCGGAGCAAGCATCATCTACAGAGGAGGAAACGGCATTGGAAGAACCTTGGAGATGACTCATTCCTTCGTCTGTCTCCGAAACCTACAGGCAATGGCGGGTGAGTTGAGTATTGATAGGACTGTGCTGCGTACAAAACACAATAGACTCGACAGAATGCAAGCGGCAGGGCTCGTTTCCTTTCCTTGGAAGACGCGTATCGAAGGCGGGGTATATATAAACGATTTGAAAGAGACGGGTGCATGGATTGTGACAGGGAACTTTAGTAACTGTATTAGCTTCAAGTACAAGAAAATAGAGAAAAAAAGTAACAAAATATGTGGGCGTTAAATGCGGGCACAACCGAACTGAAACGATCCGCTTGGCCGACATTCACATAACAAAGAGAATAAAGGGATCAAGATCACGACTTGCGGCGTTCTCCAACAAAAACAGTGACAGTTAAAAGAATCCGTTGATGAAGGGGTAGGACCGCCACTTCTTATTTTGGAATTTGCAGCGCAAGAGGGAGCAACATTCAAAAGCTGCAGTTCTGTTCGTTCTCGGTTCTGTACGCTGACCGTGATCTGCATGTTCCAAGATCTAATTTTGCTGACCGTGATCTGCATAGTCCAAGATCTAATTATGGCATGGTTTTACGGGGCATCGCTCACAGCCTGTTAAGCGGCAGCATTGAATGCTGCCATAACATAACATGTGGTAATTACATATTTTACAAGTTTCACAAGTAATTACATATTTATATTTTATTTTAATTAAAAGTCTATTTCGCTTACATTTATTAAATGTGTTTCTTAAATCGCTCCTAGTTGTCTTTTTATTCTCCAGATTCTCATCTAATGATTGATTCTTTACTAAATTTGAGTTAGAGTTAAAATAACAGTCTTCTTCTAGTTAGACTAGTGGTAGATAAAGAGTTAGAGTTAAAATAAGAGTCTTCTTCTAGTTAGACTAGTGGTAGATAAACTCTAGATACCATTCTATGTGTTCACCTATTCTCTCATACTTTATCCTTTCTTATTTTAAAATTCCATTTTTGTATTTTCTTGCACACATGTGCATTATATCAAATCTTTAGATTTATCTCACTCTTTCTCTAGATTGATTTATCCCTAATATTTTATTTTATTTAACATTTTATTTTAGTCCCCTAACTAAACTTAGACTTAGGCTTTGTCTTAGAATAGGCTTAGACTTTTATGGGGATTTATAATTAATAAAATTACTCATTAATTAATTATTTTAAATCTCACAATGTCAAATCAATTTATTATTTTCTAGGCCACCTAGATTCATTGACTCAAATTTATTTTTAAATTACGTGACATTACCTTCAATATGCATTCCTGTGCTCCAAGGGTGCCACTCACCTTTCGACTAGTTTTGGTAGTTTTTCCAACCCTTTGGAGTCAACACTCCACTCGCTCGAACTTGTGTGAGACTAAGGGATTCTAAGGAATAAGGACTCTTCCTTATTGCATGCCCCTTAGAAATCTTCATGAGCGACTGTCTCACTTTTCCCGCACGACATCGTGGACCTCTTGAAATTGGTAATCATTAACCTACAATTCAAGCCACGTCGAGAATGCTAGTAGGCTGTGATAGGGACTTTGCCACACCTCTCCCTCAATGTCTAGTTTTCTGTGCATGGTCTGTTTACTCCTTATGTGATTTAGATTAGCAAGCATTCATCAACCTGCATTCATCAACAAAACACTGTCAATGATCAATATACAAAATTATACTATAACCAATCATATGTCACATATGCATAAATGAAATAATCAAACCAATACAATCCACTCCCTCACTCAATCTGGAGTGTAAGAAGATCCATTGATGCCATTAACATCTATAATCTATCATGTGTCCTGCACACTCAGGTAAACTCATCAATGAAATTTTTCAATACATATATCAAGTAACAATAAATCACAACCCATCAACATGATCATGAAAATCCATAGTCGAAACATATAAAAATGTACTATAACTAGATCACTTGCACACAAGTGTCCTCAAGAATAAGTCGATAACATGTGATCAATAGAGAGGGATGTTACATACACCCCCTCTTGTTTTAAACTTCATCTTCAAGTTGTACAATATATAAAATGCAGTAAATAAAAGTATCTAACAAGATCTATATGTCTAATCTATCAAACAAGTAAGGAAACTTCTAATGCATATCATATGCATCCTCCTAGGTAGCTGAGTGTGGACTATAATTGTCTCACTGGACCTTGACCTGATCGACTATTCGACGTCGTAGATGTCGAATGCGGCAGCTCAGGATGCAGATTGGCTCCATCGTGAGAGCACCCTCGTCCGACACCTGCAAGGAACTCATGTCAATCACATGTGTAGGATTACTAACATAATGTCTCAAAAAAGATACATGAAAAACATCGTTCATACGCCTCAAAGAATCAAGCGAGGCTAGTCGATAAGCCATGGGTCCTTTCTTTTCCACAACTTCAAAAGTTCCCACAAACCTAGGAGAGAGTTTAGCACCCTTTCCAAACTTGATCGAACTCTTGTGCGGTTTCACCCGAAAGAAAACTCGGTCGCCAACTTTATAAATGCGGTCAACGTGATGCATATCATAATAACTCTTTTTTTGATCTTGCACTTCTTTAATCCTTTGTCTTATTGATTGCATTTTTTCTTCCATTTCTTGGATCACTTCTGGTCCTACCAGGACCCTATCCTCAAGCTGATCCCAGCTCAATGGTATCCAACATGGTCGCCTCTAAAGAAACTAAAACAGTGTCATCTTAATGGTACTTTGATAGTTGTTGTTGTATGCAAAATCCACTAGTGTAAAGAAATATTCCCAACATTTATGTTGGTCCATTACATACATACGCAACATATCTTCCAAAATTTGGTTCATTCTTTCTATCTTCCCACCTGTCTCAGGGGTATATGCTATACTAAAGTTCAGTTGTGTTCCCAAAGCCTCTTGGAAACTAGTCCAAAACATCCTGTAAACACCGATCCTCGATCAGATATGATCCTTCTTGGTACACCATGTAACCTTACAATCGCATTGACAAAAACTTTAGCTATGTTTGGTGCTTGATACGTCATACGTACATGAATAAAATGTGCACTCTTCGTCAGAGTGTCAACTACCACGAAAATCGAGTCATGTCTCCTTGCCGTCAGTGGAAATCCAACTATAAAGCCCATTGAAATGACCTCCCATTTCTATTCTGGAATGACGTGTGGTTGTAGTAATCCTGACGGATGTCTATGTTCATCTTTCACTTGCTAACATTCTAGATAGCTTTCCACATGGCTAACTATGTCTAATTTCATTCCCTTCCAGAAGAATAAAGGCTTAAGGTCTGCCTTAATCTTCGTGACTCTCAGATAAGCCGTGTATACTCTATGAGCTTCGCTCAAAATCAAATTTCTCAATTCATCGTTAGGAGGTACGTAAATACTTCCATTAAATCTTAAAAATCCATTGCATTCTAAAGAGCAACCTTTGAATTTCAGTATCATCATGGTATCTTGTCAAATATTTTCCTTAACCCATTTATACTAGTCATCATCGATCTATATAGTTCGAATCTTTTCTCGAAGATTCGTCTTAAGAAGTATTACCGAGAGTATGCATGGTCTCCAAATCAACGCATCTGCTACTCTATTTACTATTCATTTAATGTAAGTAATCTCAAAATCATATTCTCTAAGTATTTCTGACCAATGCCCTTGTCGTGCATTCAATTCACTCTTCGTAAATATATGTTGCAATCCACAGTGATCGAGCTTTAATTCAAATTTACGTCAGATCGTTTCTCCAAAATCTCAAGGTATATACAATTGCCAATAACTCCAAATCATGTGTTGCATAGTTCCCCTCATGCCTTCTCGATATCCTTGAAATGTAAGTGATCACTCGGCCGTCTTGCATCAAAATGCCGCCTAAACCTCCCTTGAATGCGTCCGTGCATTCCAATATTTCCTTGTCCATGTCGGGGAATTTCAGTATCGATGTTATCATCAATAACTCCTTGAGCCCTTGAAATGTTTCCGTGCATTTCTCAGTCCATACAAACTTCTTGTTTTTCTTCTGCAATTCTGTGATCAGATTTTCTATCTTCGAAAATCCTTCGATGAACCATCCATAATATCTTGCTAAACCCATAAAGTTGTGTACTTCTTGTACATTTTTTGGTGCAGGCCATTCCATGATAGCCTCTAGTTTTTCTAGATCCACAACGATACCTTCACCAGATATGATATGTTCGAAGTAATGAATCTTTGATTCGTAAAAGAACATTTTGACAGTTTCCCGTATAATTTGTTTTCTCTTAAACACTGTAGTACCAATATTAAATGTTTGTCATGTTCTTCTTTCGTCTAAGAATAAATCAGTATGTCATCAATAAATACTTGGACAAACTTATCCAAGTATACACGAAACACACCATTCATCAAGCTAATGAATACCCCTGGGGCATTTGTCAGTCCAAACGGTAAAACAATAAATTCATAGTGTCTGAATCTTGTCTTAAATGCAGTCTTAGGGCTATCTTCCTCTTTAATCCGTAAATGGTGATATCCTGATCTCAATTCAATCTTTGCAAACACCATTGCTCCTTTCATCTAATCAAACAAATCGTCTATTCTTGGCAATGAATATTGTTTCTTGATAGTCTCTTTGTTTAATTGATGGTAGTCAATACAAAGCCTCCATGATCTATCATTATTTCTTATGAAAATAACTGGCGCACCCCAAGGTGACACACTTGGACTATAAGTCCCAAGTCCAAAAATTCCTTCAATTGCATTTTCAACTTATGTAACTCAGGTGTTGACATTTGATATGGCATCCTCATTGTTGGTTCAGTTCTAGGCTTCAATTATATCATAAACTCCAAATCTCATTTGGGAAGTCAACCTGGTAACTCTTCTGGAATCACGTCTGCAAACTCTTGCACTACAAGATTTTTTTCTAATCCTTTTTCCTCATCCCTTTGTTCATCTCTAAGATTGCATATCACTAGCATCCATCATGCATACTCTTCTGTAGCTATAGGGAATCATATAAATCTCAAGGTCACTACCTGTTTTAATTCTTCAATCATCTTATTCTTCCCCAAATTATTTGTCAAACTTAACCATTTATTTCACAGTTATGTCATGATATTAGGATCATATGATATAATGACTGGTTTGTATTGGCTAAAATCACATGATGTGATACTTAACCTTTTTATCATTATATCATTATATCATATACCTTTATAACAAAATTTCCCAAGTTAATACTATAATAAAAAATATGTTCCCTATTGTTCAGCTCTTCCTTCGCTATGAGGACCTTTTGAACTACATCATGTAACATTTGAGGCATTAGTCTCCTCACTTTTGCTTGAAGGTTGGAGCTGAGGCCGAACAAAAAATTGTTGACCTTTAAATTTTTTGTGTTTAGATGTGGGGCATATCTAAGTAGCTCCATGAATCTGGCATCATACTATGGCATCATATGACCACTCTGTCGTAAGCCGTTGAAATTATTAAGTTGACACTAAATGAACTCCCATTACAAATACCTCTCTTGAAACCTTTCCTCGAACAATCCCCATGACACGTCTTCGACAACCATGTTTAGTTGAGGTAGGATCATCTTCCACCATAGAATATAACTCCCCTTGAGATGAAAGACCACCATGAAAACTTTCATGTTGGAGGTGTAGTCACGAAGTGCGACGTACATCGCCATGTTCTCCAACCATGCCTCAGCGGCTGAGCCGTCCATGGCACCCAGGAACTTGGGAACATTCACCTTATCAATTTCTATGTGAATTATACCACTACCAACTAGAGCATGTTGTGAACCCTCATTGGGTAAAAGTGCCCTGCCCTCATCTCTATCCAGTCGATTAATCAAGGCCTGTTACATCCTCTGAAAGGATCTCATCAAACTGACCACATCTCCCACGTCGACCTACTCCTCCTTAGTAGTATGCTCATCTTCCTGAGGATTAAGTTCCTCTGGCATGAATACACTTGGAGGAGGCATACCTTGTCTCCCCGCACCACAAATCTACTCATTTGATGTTCTCGAACAATGATTTTCACATGGAAATTTTCAAAATTTATTAGCGATATGATTTTAATCATTTGTCTAACACAGTGGAAGGTGTAATGGTCCAATGTCGCAGGGTTGAACCCTCTTTGATACCATCTGTAATGATCCCTTCATTACGACAACAAATAGTGGTTACAAATAGAGTAATTTTTTTTTTTGAACAAACATTAGGAAAAGTGAAATGTGTCACAACATAATTTAATAACCACAATCAATCTCATCATAATCAAACTGAAAGAAACATCTCTATTATTCATCAACCATTTCACATGAAGATAACATAAGGAAAACTACCCTCCCAACCTATCCTGCAAGGTTAGGACCTCCAAGACACATAAGCAACACTCAAACCCAGGATTCATCCGATTGATTTTGACCACTTAAGGTCTCAGGAGTGGCGACTGTTCTGAGGAGAAAGGAAGTATCTAAATACCATTAATTCAATCACACATCGCTACTCAAGACCATATTATCAACATACTTAATCATCAATTTATCATAGTGCAAATAATAATCTACTCTACCTAATAAATCTTTCAAGCAACAATTGAGCATAAATGAGTAAGTGGGTTTTACATAAAGAATAATAACCCAAGGAGCATAAGTAAAATCTTAGTCTCATGTATATGAATTATGCATCTTCATATTAAGGAATATCTTCTAAAATATATCAAGAATTTAAAGGACAAAATTATATATTCATTTGCAAGAAGCAAGCAGAAGATCAATCTTCTTAAGCAATGCATTAAATTTAGATGCTACTTTGCATTATGTATCCAATTTATAAAACTAATAAAAATCAATCATAAATAGCAATTAATAAGAAGTCTACTACTTTCATATCCATTTAAAATAACTAAGAGGTTCAATCATAACAAGGAATATGGAAATATTCCAAGACTACATTACATTTCCATTGCAAGAAACTATAAGAAGTTCAAACCCATAATTAAAAATTGGATAAGATAATTATATGTTATCTTGCATATCCATATATAAGGATAATTAAAAAAGATCAAGTTTTGTTTAAACAATAAAAGTAAATAACCCAATGTTGACTTATAAACTTAATTAAAGAACTAAAAGAAGAACCGACAATAATATAAGAATCCAATGTCAACTTACAATTCCATTCAAAGGTATTAAGGATGACCAAATATTATTTCAACCATATATAAGAATGCAATTGCTATCTTAAAAATTCATTAAAAGAGTTAAGGGAAGACTAACCATAATAAGTAAATGATTTAAGTCAACTACCCTACGTATATATTTAACAGAATAAAGAGAGACCCAAGTCTTTTAACAATATATAAAGAACTCAATACTAATTTACAATCCATTTAAGAATTAACAAAATCAAAGTCTTATTAAACCATAAATAAGCACTCACATGTTAAATTATAAATCCGTTTAAAAATTTAGGAATAAAAATATTAATTGACCATAAATAAATAATATTCATAGGCTAAATCACATATCCATAGTAAGGAAACAAAGAAGGAGTTCCAGGATTTATCCCAACCCCTGATCGGGTGTGCAGAAAAATATGAAATTTGTTTTAGACCTCAATCTGACCCTCCATATGGAACTTAATCCGACCCTACATCGGACCCCTAATCTAACCCCTAATCGGACCCCTAATCCGACCCCTGATCCAGTATTACAATGTCCGATAATTTAATTTAATTTCAACTTGCAGCAAAAATAGTTTTTCTAAAAGTGTAGTCTTAGAGGAAAGGACCATAGATTTAATACAGGGTCTGTCAAGAAGTGGGCCAGTGAATTAGACTTGGTAAAATGACAACACATGGATTAGACAAAGATTTAGGCAGAGATTCCATTAGGATGGAAATGAAAATAAAATCCATGCAACAGGGTTTTCAAAAGCATAAATTTCTAAACTCAACGACACACAATAGTCAATGCCCAAATCAAATAAAAGGAATCATATCCACACAAGGTAACAAGATAAATCCCACACTCCAAGGATCAAATACTCAGTCTAAAATTCCTGAATCACTGCGATTCTCATTCCCGAAATTTTGTTTTGGACATTGATTTAACAAGCCAATAAAATTAATTTTGGCAGGAAACAATGGCAGTGACTAACTAACAAATTTCCTAAACCACCGATAAACATGTATGATTCACAATTTAATAATTCAACATTTCCAGACTGTGCTCAATCAACTCAATTCATATCTCAACGCATTTTTGAAATGAAATTCATCTTATCTAAGACGCATAAGTTTTGGGTCTTGTACAAAAGTTAATACATAACTTTTGGGTCTTGTACAAAATTTAATACCAAATACCAATCTATGCAAATACCCATAGTTCCATTGAATGCAAAGGAATATAGTCTCGATTTTAAATTTGATGATATTATAAACAAAGTATATATCATAAAATAGTTTTCGAAGCATGGGATGGATGGTCAGTTAGTTCATCGTGATTTTTCTTCACACAACACATACAATACAACATTCCTTAAGACATGTCATATAGGAACCATTTATTGCATCCATCACCATTATATAAATGATAATTAAAATTTAACATCTTGATATGCAAGTCGAAGGCAGCGACCTAAAATAAATTGTATCTAGTTATATAAATCTATTTAACGTGATCCAATAATTTCTAAAAATTCCAAGGATAAATCTCAAATAGAAGCGAACAATAGAATCAAGGGATTGGAAATATGGGAAGAGAGCTAACACAATTTTCCAATTACCAAGCTGAGAGATTGAAATGGCACCACATTCTAGAAATTCTTTTATTACACAAACATCCATCATGAATATTCAAATTCGACATCAGAATAAAAATACACTTTACGACAATATTTCTAGAGAACATATATAAAATTTTAACTCAAATAATAATACCACAATCAAAGATGACGAAGTCGAAGATATTCTCCAGAAAATGGCACTCCTTCCTTTCTCCCACTTGCTAATTATTGAGACTTCATAGGTACCTTCGAGCTAACTCTAGGGGTAATATTTTTTCCCCTTATCCCCCTGAGATGAAAAGGGGAAAAGGACACTCAAACTAGAAAATACTCTAGCTCCAAGCTTTCCTCGCAAGGTAGAGCCACCACTCTAGATCTATCTTGGTATCCCAACCCTCACAAGTAAAATCAGTCAAAAATAATTTGGCAGCATAACTTCACCAATAACCAATGTGATCCCTTTCCCATCTAGACCATTTTATTTATAGAAATTTCCTCACCGACACATGTCCACATGCACAATTAATTATCTTTTTAATTAAATAAATTAGGATTATTCATCCTCTCCCCAAGTTGCACAAGTAGTTACATATTTTATTTTAATTAAAAGTCCATTTCCCTCACATTTCCCAAATGTGTTCCTTAAATCACTCCTAGTTGTCTCTGTATTCCCCGGATTCTCATTTAATGAATGACTCCTTAGTAAATCTGAGTTAGAGTTAAAATAAGAGTCTTCTTCTAGTTAGACTAGTGGTATCTAAACTCTAGATACCATTCTATGTGTACACCTATTCTCTCATGCTTTATTCCTTTCTTATTTTAAAATTCCATTTTTGTGTTTTCTTGCATACATGTGCATTATATCAAATCTTTAGATTTATCTCACTTTTTTTATACTGATTTATCCCTAATCTTTTATTTTATTTAACATTTTATTTCAGTCCTCTAACTAAAATTAGACTTAGGCTTTTCCTTAGAATAGGATTAGACTTTTATGGGGATTTATAATTAATAAAATTACTCATTAATTAATTATTTTAAATGCGACAATGTCAAATCAATTTATTGTTTTCTAGGCCACTTAGATTCATTAACTCAAGTTTATTTTTAAATTACACGACGTGCCCTTCAAGAGACACTCACGTGCTCCAAGGGTGCCACTCGCCTTTCGACTGGTTTTGGTAGTTTTTCCAACCCTTGGAGTCAACACTCCACTCGATCGACCTTGTGAGATACTAAGGGATTCTAAGGAATAAGGAATCTTCCTTATTGCGCGCCAATTAGAAATCTTCGTGAACTACCTTCGCAGTATTCCCTCATGATATCTTGGACCTCTCGAACTAGGTAATCATTAACCTACAATTCGAGCCATGGTGGGAGTGATAGTAAGATGTGATAGGGACTCTGTCACATGTCTCCCTCAATGCCTAGTTTTATGTGCATGTCCCATTTACTCCTTATGTGAGTCATATTAGCAAGCATTCGTCAACCTGCATCCATCGACGAAACACGATCAATGATCCATATACAAAATCATACTATAATCAATCATATGTCACATATGCATAAATGAAATAATCAAACCACTACAATCCACTCCCTGACTCAATCCAGAGTCCAAGGAGGTCCATTAATTCCATCATCATCTATAATTTGTCATGTATCATGCACATTCATGTAAACTCGTCAATAGAATCCATCAATACATATATCAAGCAACAATAAATCACAACCCATCAACATCATCATGAAAATCCATAGTCAAAACAAATAACATTGTACTATAACCGAATCACTTGCACACAAGTGTCCTCAAGAATAAGTCTATAACATGTGCTAAGTAGAGCGAGATGTTACAACTATGTGGGGGATATACCTATGACGAGGTGCAATATATATATATATGTGTGTGTGTGTGTGTGTGTGTGTGTGAACTATATGTGAGTGCCAAAGATGTACCTGTGCAAAAGATATATATGTTTGACACTAGTTTTCAAGTTAAGCATATACATAAAAGCATTTTGTTCACTTTATATACTTATTTTTTAACATATTTATGCATATGAATAGATTTTTTATTAATATAATTTTAAAATATTAACATATAATTTTATTATTGATAACATTTACAATTATTAGACTAAGTGTTGGTTGTGCAGGGATATACCTGTGCGAAAGCTATATTTGTTCAGACTATATGTCTATGTCGAAGATGTATCTATGCGGAAGATATATATGTTTAACAATATTTTTTGTGTTAAGAATATGCATAAAAGTATTTTGTTCACTTTATATACTTATTTTTAATATATGTGTATACGTACATAAAAATATTAAGATATCTAAAAAAGTTATGTACTAAATTTTTAATATAAACCTTTGTTGTTAATGTTTGTTGATTCTCATCCAAGATTGTATCCATGTTCATAACGATATTCTATTATTGATAACATTGATAACTATTTGAAGTGTGTAGTTGGGGACTATATGCATATGCATAAGAATAATATGTTATTGATAACATTGATAACTATTAGACTAAGTGTGTGTTGTACAGGCATATACATGTGTAGAGGTGCATAATCTTGTGCGAACAAGATGTCATTGTTGAAGATGTATCTCTGCAGAAGATGTGTGTGTGTGTGTGTTTAACAATATTTTTTAAGTTAAGCATATGCATAAAATAATTCTGTTCACTTTATATAATTATTTTTAATATATGTATATATGTAAAAAAAAAATTGTTAAGTACATGCATAACAATGTTATGTTATTGATAACATTGATAACTATTAGACTAAGTCTTGGCTTTGCGGGGATATACCTGTGCAAAGGTGTGGAAGCTATATCTGTGCATAATATATGTGTGTGCCAAAGATGTCTCCGTGCAGAAGATATATATGTTTAAGATTTTTTTTTAAGTTAAGCATATACATAAAAGCGTTTTTTCACTTTACATACTTATTTTTTAATAAAATATTTTGTTGTTGAATGTTTGTTGATTCTCATGCAAGACTATATGCATGTGCATAACAATATTCTATCATTGATAACATTGATAACTATTTGAAGTGTGGATTTGTGGGATTGTATGCATATGCATAACAATATTCTATTATTGATAACATTGATAGTATTAGAATAACTATTTTCTATGTGAGGATATACATGTGCGGAGGTGTGGAAGCTATATCTGTGTAGACTATATGTCTGTGCCAAAGATGTCTCTATGCAGGAGATATATATGTTTAACAATATTTTTTATGTTAAGCATATGCATAAAAAAAAAAAATTCACTTTATATGTACTTATTTTTAATATATGTATATATGTAAAAACATTGAGATATCTAAGAAATCAAACGTTTTTGTTGATTATCAACAAAAAAAAGGTTATTTTAAAATAAATACAATTCTAACATGCGAACACTTTGCATTGGTTCCCATCCATTCTAACCTCCAAACTTTTTACATTGCTTCCTACATATGCTAACTTTTCATTAAAAAATTCACTTATTTACATTGATTACGACATATACTTTTTACATTGCTTCCTACATATGCTAACTTTTCATTGAAAAATTCACTTATTTACTAAGTTTTACTCCACATTGAACATTTTGATACTTTTCTTGTTTTTACAAAGTTTTATGCTAAATGTTTTTACTTGTTTTGACAAGGACTCCACTGTCATCCAACCCTTTTTTTTGTTAAATGTTTATAAATGTTAAAATGAATAAAACAATCTCTCTCTTTATATATATATATATATATATATATATATATATATATATATATATATTACTCAATAGGTTCTCCCACAAAGTTCATAGGCTCAAAAGAATTAATCATATTTTCGAAAAAACACTTTCACATTACTTGAAAAAACACTCTCACATTATTTGAAAAATATAATTTATGCACCGTATCAAAAAAATATGTGATGTGTTATGTTGAATAAGTTCAACAACATTGAGCTAAGAAACACATACACACATTTCTATAATGTAAGAACATTACCAAAAAAAAATCATTAAAGACTAATTTTTCTTCACAATCATTGAAATTGGATAAAATAAGAGCATATTTTGGAGAAAAAACATTAATAAGAAATATAATATAGCAAAATTAGAGGTGCAAAAATTATGCCACAAGATTCAACATTTAATGGAAGGTATGTATTTGATAGTCTATTAAAAATTGATATTCATTATTTGTAAGTCCTTAATTCTTTAGAAATGATCATTTTTTTTCATTATTTCATTGTAATACAATTGAAATAAAAACGAGAATTTACAAATCTAGAAACCAAGCTTAGAAATTCAAAATATAAACACTAAAATTCCAAATGTATAAAAAGAGTTGAACATGAATCTCACTTATTTTAAATCAAAATATTAATCAAATATCATACAACATTATCATTTAGTATAACAAATAGAAATGATTTTGAATTTGCATGTAATAATTTTATTTTCCCATATAACCATGCATAGGAGAACCCCATAAACTTCATGGTTGTCAGTGGGTGATAACCAAGTTAAATGGTTAATACCTAGGTTACAACCAAGTTAAATGGTTAATACCTAGGTTACAAACACCTAATCCTAAGGAGATGAATATAATTGAACCCATGGCATCCTCAACATGGGGGAGATATCTCACATCTATCTCATAAGTTCTTGATCTAACACTTGGGGATGCGATTTAGTATATTGTACCCAAAACGATACACAATTTTTTGATAAATCATATACCAAAAATAGGATTTCCCTTATCTTATTCTTATATCATGTCATTTGAGATGATTATATGAGATGAATTACATAAATATCATGTGATAATAAGCCACTCATTTTGGTTTAGATCCAAGAAGGTGGCATTCGCTAGAGGGAGAGCCTATTAGGGCATGGTTGTACAAATATTGCATTTATTTAGAAAATGATCCTAAGATCAAGGGTATTTCATTAAATTTTTTTTTTTTTTAATATATCCTTATAATATTTTCCAACAAATATCCACTTTGAATCTTCACGAAAATTGAAGTCTATTATGGGTTATTGATACATGCCATTCAAAATATAGATGTGTTGAGGGTTGAAAAACATAGTTTGGGAGGGATAATGTTTGAGGTATTTATAGAATATCCACTTTGAATCTTCACGAAAATTGATGTCTATTATGGGTTATTAATACATGCCATTCAAAAAATAGATGTGTTGAGGGTTGAAAAACATAGTTTGGGAGGGATAATGTTTGAGGTATTTATAGAGGAGAATGAGCTCAAAATAATAATAAGAGACAATAGACATTTCAATAGTTTAAAATTTGCAACAATTACTAAAACATGGGATACAATATCCATCCATGAAAATAAACTTCCTAAAAATAGTTTGTTGTAGATTCGCTAGGAAAAATGCGAGGGAGTGATCTGCATGTAGGAACACATGGGTTTTGAGAACAAAACCATTATATATTAAATGATATCACAATATATTTCTAATATTCAAGATTTTGTAACTAGAATATGAAACAAAGAATGGAAGGCCATTTGTTTGTTCTATGTGTTATATTAAAAAAAATATTCTAAAAAAATTGAGGAAGGATAATCTGGGTATGGGTAAGTAATTCAAAATGGATTTACAAAGTTACCATATAAATTTATTAATTCTCTTTAATTTCAATATACAATTTGGGACCTAGAAGGGTCAGTTTGGGTTATATCCTAAAATCCACTTTAATAAACTAGAATTGAAAATCCTCAAGTTTGGGATTAAGGAAGTGGAATTTTTGGGTTTTTTTGACCTTAAAAAAATATGGTCTAGAGTTCATCACCATATTATATGCATATTATATGGCTTGAGTTTATCACCATATTATATGGCTTGATATATTTTCAAGAGTGGTTCATTTTCATTAAATAAATTTTGTATCTGAAAATTAGGCCATTGACATAATAATAATATAATTATTCCTCGAAGGTCCAGGTGATAGCCATGTTCTCTCACTGTAATTCACCCCTATTAAGTTAGTAACATGTGGGAATCCACTTAATAATTATATAAGCATCATGTATATTGAAAGAAGGATCTAAATCCCTAAAATTAATCCTATTTTTATTTTTTTTAAAGTCTAGCAGAAAGATTGAAGAGGGTTTACTTTCTTTCTAGTATTCATTGTTGTTCCATAATGTGAGTGTTGGTCCCCGATTTTGACCATGTTCTTTTCCCATACTACATACCTTTGACCTCCAACTATATGCCAGTACCACCCTTTTTGACCTCCTTTTGATATAATCAACATCCCTTTACCACCCAAAGGGGTCACCTAAGGTATCTTTGAAATTCAAGTTATTATTATGCATTTTTAATACTTTAATTTGATAAATGAGCTAATATCACTTGGGTAGGTACCATTGCTATTCTTGGCGCAGGGTTCCGGTACCAGGTACCAACTCACACCGTAGCGGTACCAGTGGAGAAGTTCGGAATCGATACATCATGGCATGCGTTATGGTTAGATGAAGGGATGGCAGAGTCACAGGCCAGCTGGAGCCGTTGCAACAGAGTGCTCGAGAGTGTGATGATTACCTTGGATCGATTGTGCTTCAAGTGTTCACACTTCGTGACACTACGTGTCATGAAGTTGTGAAACGAGTTTCAGTTTCATTTCAAGACTACTCTCGGATCAGGGATCCATTGCTTTTACGTTTCTCTGTCTAAAGACTGTTACAAACATTTTTATTTTGGGATATAAACCTGTGTCAGTGCGGAGAACGGGTTACACATACACACACGAAGACTACGATTATTATTGCTATGTTATTTTGCTACTGTTATCAGATTTATGTTGAAGCTATGTTTTAATGGAGATTGTTGTTGCCTACATGTCGACTATACCATGATTTGAATATCGTTTTTAATGAGTTAATGGAGCATCGATTTACATTGTATTTGCACCGT
>ML779010.1:416202-456802 GCA_009831015.1 Picea engelmannii | reverse complement strand
AGAAGTAAATATGGATGAACTCCAAAGTGGTTCCCTTATGGTGAAAGCCCTCACGGGAAGACGCTTTGTGGAGTAAGAGAACCCATGCTTAATTGTGGAATAATGAGATTAAGGAAAGTGAATTTGTCAGGGAAAATATCCTAGATGGATAGTTCTTGTCATGTCATTTCCGATGGTATGTGGAATGTCACATAATTCCTCACGATTAGAGAGTTATGGCCATGAGAAGTTGGAGACCCCAGGTTTGGGTAATGGACTCAAGTTTGTTTGATGGGTAACAGTATGAGTTATTAGAAGTGGACCCAACCCTAAAATAAGGAAATTGGGGCCAAGTGACCTAGAAGATGTTTTTAAGGAAGCTACTTGTAGAGTATAAATAAGAGGCAAGGCTCTCTCATTTCAATCACACTTGAGCATATTGAATATCTATAGGTGTCTGAGGTTTAAAAATGATATCTAAACTTAAATTCTGATTAAAGTGAATAAAAGAAGGCCGAAATGCAAGGAAGGATAAATTCTTTTGATGGTGCTTTCTAAGGTATGTTATTTTCATGTCATCTCACCATTTTCGCTATAAATGTTTTTCTATAATGCTTTAGATCCTGAAATTTCTATGAAAGTGAGAAAACATATCCAAGTATCTATGGTTAAAAATTCATCTTGTGGGTCGTTGTATTTTGGGAGTTACACTCCGTGGAAAATAGGGTTTGTGGCCAGTCCTGAAACTAGTCAAAATCAAGTGTTTCGGGTAAAAACGTCATAACTTCTTCATAACATATCCCAATTCCATGAGACAAAATGTGTTGGTTAGGGTACAATATGTAGTATGCTATGTAATATTTTCATATCATTTCATCAAATATTTTGTGCGGGGTACGCTATACAAGGTCACTCCCTAGAATAAGCCACAATTCAACAAGGTTTGTAATTTTTGCTATAAATCCTTTTTTGAGAGGTTCCAAGTAGTTCCACTTGGAGGAATTGCATAAAACACACTGAAGAACATTGTATATCATTTTTATATCTTTATACATTACAGGTTCAAAGTTATGATTGCTTCAAGTTAGGGTTGTTGACTAATCCAAAACTAGGCATGTGAGACTAAAGAAAAGTTTGATGAAAATGCTAGTATCTTGTTTTTAAATTTAAGGAAGGTTTGCAGGAATGTGATCATATACACCAGGTCTATTACAGAGCTACAAAGCATATTTGGATGATAAAATTGATAAGGTCTTTTGGTTGTGGCACATGTTGAGTACATGGTTGAGACAAGTAGTTGATGAGTTGACACATACATGATGTGTATAGTTAATGATGTTGGTAAATATTGATGATTCATAGTTTATGAGTAGTTGACACATGGTTGAAACATACTTGGTACATGGTTGGATGCACTTGGTTATGGTACAGGTTGATTACAGGTTGGTGCATGGCTGATGCACTTGTTTATGGTACAGGTTGATTACAGGTTGGTGCATGGTTGATGAAATTGTTTATGGCACAGGTTGATTATAGGTTGGTGCATGGTTGATGCACTTGTTTATGGTATAGGTTGATTACAGGTTGATGCATGGTTTAGACTTATTGGTACAGGTTTATAGTAGTATATCTCACAGTGATAGTGTGACAGTGGTTCCATCATTCTACTTCTACTTCAGGGTGGTAGGACGGGGCAAGGACAGGTGGTTGTAGCCGGGGAACATTGGGGGTTGTATCCTCCTTCTAGTTGTAGCTAGAGATTTGGGGAGTTGGAGCTTCCCTCAGGTTGTAGCCTGAGAAACTAGGAGGTTGGAGCCTCCTTCTAGTTGTAGCTGAAAACAAAGGAAGTTGGTGCTTCCAATGAATGTAATTCTTCAAGATCTATAAGAAAAAACATTCCATGGTTTTCTCTCGATTTGGGTTTCTATGTAAAACACTAGTGTACTGTGCATGTGTGTGATTATTTATTTATTACTACTCATTATTGGATAATAATTCTACATTGATATAACATTTGAAGAAAAAGGATTATAATTACGTTATTACTGATTCACCCCCCCTCTCAGTAATCCAATAACTGCAATAGTAAATTCAAAGATTGCTTGATTAGTTCAAATCCCTTAATTTGAGGTATGATTTTTTTTAAATAAGTTTAGTATGATTCTGTCTTTTTCAAATTAGGATACATGATTTGTTTTCACAGATTACCTTTAGTTTGTTTTGATTGATTCAATAAAATATGATTCTAGTTATAATTATAACTAGCTACAGAATCGTGAGATTCTGTAGCTAGTTAGAAAAATTCAAATTACTTGTTTTGATAACTGAAAATACATCTGAAATCTTTTATTCTTATTTGTTTTCAGGAACCTATGATTTCTAAGGATATTTGAAGCATTTTTGGCATCTCGTAGCATACTATCTTTATGTTTTTAAATAGAATAGGCTACTAGTTTTTGGTATCAAGTAGAATCTGGGAGGTTGCATCCCCCACATTGTTTTGGAACAAATTGGATGTTATCAGCAGGAAACGTTTTGTTACTATAACCTATATAAGTATGTCGTTTTGTAAAATTGTTATCATCTCTGCCTGGGGGCAAAAAACTATGGATTTATGATTGACAGACTCGAATAGAAGATGATATTTGCACAACTTTAGCTTCTATATATCATGTTTTTATTCAAGTTATGATCATTTCGATTTGTAATTAGATTGTGACTATTTTAGATATCATGGTTTATTGCATATTGGTATGATGAAATTTATATGATATCCTTGTTTTATATCCCATATATAACATAAAGTAATTATTCTGTTCAAATTTGAGATTAGAAGATTCATCTTCTTTATTCATTGAACATTTATACACAAATTTTCACAGCAGGATTTATCTCAATGTGGCCATTTGTGAAATTATAAAATTGTTGTTACTATATCTCTTATATGTTCTGTCATTTGGATTCAATCATTACTGCTTCGTGTTTACGAGAAGCATTAGTAAGATCTGTTGCAGGTTTGCCTCATCAAACAGTGAGATTGGATGCTATACACAGGACGAATAGGAGATGCGATTACAGGTTAGTTTGTTAGTTTTATCTCATTAGTTTAATTAATAAAGAAATTTCCTGTAATCTAAACACATTTTACTGTTTATCTCTGTTTCCAATTAGACAGTTTTTTGTTTCATTTCTTGTTTATAAACGTTATGAAAAATAAATAAATAAAGATTGAATGATAGCTTTGTTGTTGTTTAATAAATCAATCCATGTTCGATTTTCGCAGATTTAGATCAAAATTTGCATTCTGTAAATGTTGTACATATATTAGAAATAAATCCATTTGTATATATCATACATACAATAAGTATATTTATGTTATAAACATTATTTAGTAAATTGTAGATATATATTAGATCTGTATATAATTTTCAGCGAGTTAAGTTATCTTCTTTTATTTAGTTTTGTTTTTCGCTTTCTTAGGACTTAGATCGGCTAACGGAGCCGCTAAACCCATTGAAGTGGATCAATCCAAATGGCTTGGGTTAATTAGACAACCCCGGACCGAATTCCCTCATCCATTTGAGGAGCAATCAATTTTTCCCGTCAACAAATGGCGCTAGAAGGAGGGCATGGAAATTATTAATGGCATGAGGTGGTCGTAAGACTCCTCCACCACCTACCCACTCACCTATAGTGACTAGAATTCATTCCGATGACAACGTTGTCCCTCAAATAGAAACCACATCAAATGACGATCTACGGATCATAGTTAAACCAGTAACTCCAAATTCCATGAGTGGTGACATACAAGAGATTGTTCGCCAATCTCTCATAAGAACGCATAGTGCCTTCACCCGTTTAAGACAACCAAACTGACCTTTGGACCAACCATTAGACTTCTCTGATATCAGAGAACAACTTGGAGGCACTGACATTATTTTAAACCCTACAGATCCAATCCCCACTCTTGTAGTAGGAGGATCTGGTATACCACCATCACCACCTCCTTCATCTCCTTCTTATTCTGGAGAAGAATCCTCTGACGAAGGCAGTTCCTCATCCTAGAATTTAACACCACACACACCTATGGCCAACCAGAACAATCCTGCCAGACCCTAGCTCGACCAAGATGTAGTGGCCATACTTGGGCCTCAGCATCCCTTACCCAAACACCAGGAGAAATGGCTTCCTAAATTTGACCCGGACTCTAAATAGATCGCCGAAGATAACATCAAAAAGTTTATGTTAGCCATTAGAATCCGTAGTGTCAAGCACGAAGACGTAGTCTGTAGATTGTTTCCCTACACCTTTGAGGGAAACGCCTCTACTTGGTACTTTTCCCAACAGCCCCACACCATCGTGTCATGGGATAATTTTGAATTCTACTTTCTTGAGAAATTCAGAGATGAAAAGTCTCCTGAAGTTCTAGTCATGGAGCTTTCTAGTTTAAGAATGAACCCCAAAGAGAATATCAAAGAATTTAATCAAAGGTTCTTGACACTAAAGAACCAAATCCCAACAGATTCGATGCCTACCAAGAATCTTATTATAGCATATTATACGAAATCTTTACATCAAAGCATAGCCATTTGGGTAAAGAGATCCAAGAAATCCATGTTGTTAGAAGCCTTTGAAGAGGCCAGTCAGATCGAGAAAGACATCCTTAGCTTAAAAGACACTACTAGCAATGAAACAAAGACTAGTTCATCTTCCAAAAAGAAAATCGAAATCCTCCCTAGACCTTCCCAAAACAAAGCCCAACCTGAAAGATCAGATTTAGAAAACTTACAGAAAGTCGTTGAAAAATTGTCCAATCAAGTTATAAATTTGAAAAGGACGACTGAAGAAGCTTATTCCAGCAAAGGTCCTTACAAAACCCCCTTTAGGAAGCCTTTTCCCACCAACCGACCTAATTCAAACACTGAAGGCCTAAATCTAGAAAGCCTGCAATTCACTATTCAAATGATTCTAGAAGCACAGGATAACTTGGTGCCTCCTGAGATCCCTGAGGAAGTAGTTGAACAAGAGATAGTAGAAGAAGATGAATCCTCTCTGAACATTTTTGGACATTTTTCAGATAGTATTTTTCAAGCTAATTTCAAAACAGTGCATCCTTACAATACTAGGAGTAAGACAACAAACAAGCCTTCTTCTAAAATCACTACGACTTTGCCTCCAAAACAGTCTAAATCAACTGAGACTAAACAGAATCCAGTAAACCCAAGCTTAAATTATGATTTGGTTGAAGATCTAAAAAAGCTTAGGGCTAATATTTATGTTTATGAATTATTAAAATTCCCTTTTCTTCTGCAAAAAATGCTACAAAATATTGTAGAGAACAACCAAAATGGCAATCCAAGAAGTAACAAAGGTGTTCAGAACAACCCCAGAGTTCCTCAGAAGGCCTCCGCCAAAACTACTTCAGATCCTCACGAAAAAAGAGACCTTCCTATAAATAATGTAACAAATGTAGATAAATTAGTTTTAGAGGCCGCGAGTAAAAAGCAACAAGCTTCCACCATTAATACTCACAGAAATGTCCCTCCATTTTTGTTAACTTTTGAAATTTTCAATAGGAATGTGCATAACTGCATGGTAGATTCAGGAGCGTCATCTAATGTAATGCCTTGGTCTGTTTGTCAAAAGATTAATGCCGAAGTTCAACCATCCACCTTGAAGATCATCCAGCTTGATTGAACTAGTGTTAAAGTTATAGGCGAATTGAGAAATGTGCTTATAAGATTGTTTTCTAACCCTAAAATTCATCAAGTGATTGATATTATTGTTGTAGATGTCCCAGAAGTTTATGGTTTGTTTTTAAGCAGAGACTGGTTAGAACAACTACACGACTATTTTTCCACGGATTGGTCTCACTTGTGGCTACCCAAGAATGGAAATCCCAACAGAATCAAGGTAAATCGTGAACGTTACCTAAAGTTCACGGTGACAGATTTAAATGATCCCAATGAACCATTCACTCCTTCTGCCGATTCACCCGAAATATAGGGGATGGATACTTTTTTCGGCAATTTCATGGCTGAAACTTCCACTATCACTAACCCGGAACAAAAGCCTGAAATTTTGACATATACACAGCTAGCATCTTTTGCCCAGTGGTCACATGCAACCAACAACAATCAAATATGGTCTCTTTACTTTGACGAGTCAAAATCCAAAGAAGGAGCTGGTGCAGGCTGCGTGATCATCGATCCATTAGGTAACAAGAACCTGATTGCGTGTAGGTTAGAATTCGAATGTACAAACAACATAGCAGAATATGAGGCACTATTGCAAGGCCTCAGAAAAGCATTAGATATGAACATTCAAAATTTGAATGTATTTGGTGATTCAGAAATCGTGGTTAGACAGGTAAAAAATTCTATCCACTGTTTATCTCCGCACCTTAAAAGCTACCAATCTGAGGTATGGAATTTGATGAATAAGTTTGTTGCATTTAACATAAATTCTATTCCTAGATTAAATAATTCGAAAGATGATTTGTTAGCTAACGTAGCTTCGAAACTTTTCCCTGCAGAAGGCTTATCTCCGAATGCATTCTTCGTCGAACTGTTGTTCAGACCGTGCATCTCGGACAACATCACAAATTGGAGAGTCTTCAATGATGATCAACAGATTATAAGTTTCCTGCATATGGAAGAAATTTTCCAAGGCGCAGAGATCGACGAAGGTACTCATGACAAAAATCTTCATGACTTTACGGTAATACCAGACCCAAGATCTCCTGAATTTTCATCAGATATGGTAAATTCTATCTCAAAATATGTAGTTAGATTAGAAAACTTTTACCATCTTCACGAAAAGTTCAAAAAATTAGTGAACTATAAAACAAATAGTTCCTCTTTGACGCATGAAAAAGTAAACTTGGGAACTAAAGACAACCCACAGTGCATTAATTTAGGGGTGGGGTGTTCTAAACAAGAAAAAACAACGTTTATTAAATTGTTTAAGGAATTCAAAGATGTTTTTTCTTGGACGTACGATGACCTAAAAACCTTTGATTCTAACATCATACAACACGTTATTCCTATGAAACCCCAAACCCAACCTTTTCAACAAAAGTTAAGGAAAATGCACCCATAAATCGAACCAACTGTCAAGAAGGAATTAAATAAACTCCTGAACGCTAAGATAATCTTCCCAGTTAGGCACATACAATGGGTCTCTAATCTTGTCCCTGTCCGGAAGAAGAGTGGTGAAATCTAACTATGTGTCAATTTTCGAAATCTTAATCGAGCATCTGATAAAGAAAACTACCCTATCCCTCCCATGGAACAGATCCTTCAACAAGTATCTAGTTATGAAAGATTATCCTTATTGGATGGTCCTTATAACCAAGTCCTGATGTCCCCTCCAGACCAACTCAAAACCACCTTCCGCACTCCATGGGGCACCTACGCTTATAGGAAGATGCCCTCTGGACTCATAAATGCCGGTGCCACTTTCCAGAGAGCGATGGGCATCGATTTTTGAGGCTTAATCAATCAATCTGTCATAGTTCACCTGGATGACGTTACTGTCTCCTCAAAAAACAAAGAAGATAATCTAGCTCATTTAAATTCCGTTCTACAACGATGTCGTAAGTACGACATTTCTTTGAATCCTAAAAAATCTATCTTCGCAGTAGAACAAGGTAAACTCTTAGGATTTATTGTATCAAGCGAAGGGATGATTATCAACCCTGAAAGAACCCAAGTCATTTTGAAACTCCCCCCTCCCTCCTCAAAAAAGTCTATGCAATCTTTCTTAGGTCAGATAAACTTTGTTAGGAGATTCGTCCCCAACTTTTCAGAAATGGTGAGACCATTACAAAACCTAATAAAAAAGGACACACAATACCATTGGGGACCTTTATAAAACCAGGCTTTTAATTCAATAAAAAAGGCCATAATAGACGCTCCTTCTCTAATGAGCCCTGACTTTTCACAAGACTTCACCCTCTACATGTTCGCTTCTAATCGTTCATACGTCGCTGTCCTAACTCAAAATAATGTTGAAAACAATGAAGTCCCAATTGCCTTTATGAGCTCAGCCTTCAAAGGGGTAGAACTTAATTACCCAGCAGTAGATCAACAAGCCTATGTTGTTTTCAAAGTAGTAAAGAACTTCCGATCTTATGTTTTGAAATCTAGGACAAAAATCATTGTCCCTTAACCGGCTGTCAAAAATCTGTTAGTACAAAAAGAACTAGGTGAAAAAAGGGCAAAATGGGTCACATCCTTGCAAGATTATGACATTGAAATCACCCCATCACAAATAGTAAGAGGTCAAGGGTTATGCAAGCTAGTCATTGATTCAGCTGCAGGACAACAAGAGGAAATGATATGTTGAACCCATGATAGCTCTATCAAAATCAAATTTGTTGTGCACAAAACCCTGTTAGTCCCTGGTATGATGATATAAAATTTTGTCTTGAACATGGATCAACTCCCCGTCACTTGGATCCCACAAAAAGAAGAGCACTAAGATTAAAATTTTCTTCTTTTCAGCTGATTAATGGTATTCTGTTTCATCAAAATTTTGATGGAGTACTAATGCATTGTCTTGAGAAAGATGAAGCAGAAAAGGTATTATTGGAATTGCATGCAGGAGAAGCTAGTGGGAATTTTGGTGGATATACCACTACCCATAAAGTATTAAGAGCAGGTTACTACTGGCCTACACTTTTTAAAGACACTCATGCTTTGTGTCGCAAGTGTGTAATTTGTCAAAAAACATCTGGACAGATACAGAAACCAGTCTTCCCTCTGCAACCAGTTTCAACAGACTCCCCTTTTCAGTAATGGGGTCTAGATATTATAGGCCCAATCAATCCACCATCCTCATAGCAACATAATTATATCATAACAACCACAGATTACTTCACCACGTGGTCCGAGGCTGCCCCATTAAAAGCTGTAAATACCAGCTAGGTAATATTTTTTTTGAATTCCAATATTATTACTCGTTTCGGTATCCCTGACTGCCTGGTATTTGATAATGCTTCTTATTTTTCGTCTCTTGAGATAAGTGATTTTTCTCTAGAAAAGGGAATTAAATTAAAGTTTTCTACCAGCTATTACCCCCAAGGCAATGGGTTGGAAGAATCAAATAATAAAAAATTGATCAAAATTATCAAGAGAACGGTCTCTGAAAACCATAAAAATTGGCATAA
The DNA here is from genome assembly GCA_009831015.1 of Picea engelmannii. Lineage (NCBI taxonomy): Eukaryota > Viridiplantae > Streptophyta > Pinopsida > Pinales > Pinaceae > Picea > Picea engelmannii. Next base: position 447,651 of record ML779010.1, on the reverse strand, counting down.
CGCACTGTTAAACGCAATATGGACTGATAGAGTGAATCCTAAAACTGTTGTGTGTAACTCACCTTTCTTTCTCGTTTATGGTAGAGAGGCGATTCTTCCACCACATGTCCTCCTTCCCTCTCTGCAGCTATCGTAGAAAATACAAGAAGAGGATTATCCCCCTTTGGAGAATCGAATTAACGCTTTGTTAAAATTAGAAGAAGTGAGGGCTCAAGCAAAATGGAAATTGGATCAACATCAACTCATTGTTAAAAATTGGTTTGATTCCAATTCTCTCTCTAACATAAATTTTGAGGTAGGTGACCTTGTCCTAAAATGGGACAAACCGCATGAGGGAAAAGGAGAGCATACAAAGTTTCAGAACTTGTGGCTAGGACCATTCTTAATTGTTGAGAAATTGGGTCCCAGTTCCTTTCGATTACAGAATTTAGAGGGACATCCAGACACCTATCCGGTGAATGGCCAAGCTCTAAAAAGGTACTTCGCCTGATGACACTCCCATGTACACTGTGAAAATATTTTTGTTTTACTTGATTTTTGTTTTTCTTTGCTGGTTTTTTTTCATTTTTCCCTTATGCTTACCAGTTTTTATTTTTGAGACGCACATGCCTGCACCATAAACTAGTTCAGACAAAGAGAACAGAAAAATTTCCAGTCTAAAAATAACTACTGAAGGTTGTTTAAGCATCAATTATGATATTTTTTCTGAAGTTTGTAGCCATGTTAAAGAAAACTTGTTGTTTGAAAAGCGTTTCTTGATTTCAATCTGTAACTGAAGCTATTCATGATCATCCATAAAAAATTCTTATTACGCTGTCCCTGTTCCTTAAGAGAACAACTCAGAGATGTCTCCCTACCCTCGAAAGCCGATTTTATTAACAAACTGTCTCTAGATCTTAATGAAGGACAGCTAAAAAAAAAATTCAAGGTCTGTAATTTACTAAGATATGTCCAAAAAACCAAGATTTTCAGCGTCACCCCACTCTATTAAATATCTTTAAAACTAAATAAACCTTCAAAGAGCTGTGGGAAATTCTTGTAAACCAACTAGGATACTGAACATGTCTGTTGGCAGCAGGTAAATGCATCCATGACACCAAGATAACTTCGTCGGGGTAATGAACAGACCCGCTGGCAGCGAAGCAATGTCAGGTATATGAAAATTCTCAGATATGGAATCTTTTGACCTTAAATGTCCTTCGTTCTGATCTGGAACTTCTTGGCAGGATACATATATCGAAGTGGGTTAAATGGCATCCCTATCGAGGATATGGATTCCTGCTGGCAACAGCGGCCCTGCCAATAGTATTGAAGGTTTTAACTTTAATATCGTGACTCTCTTTTGTCAAGATTGTCATCAATTTTCGTCTTTTAAAATAACAGTAATCTAAAACCGAAATGTTTTATAATTGATAATGATGTTCAGACAACTTCTTAGTTGTTTTCGATTTGAATTTTTTTCTGACTATCCCAATCCGGACTCATTCGTTTGGTAGAGATAATTGCTTCTAACAGTGTGTTGCCATTGTTGGCAACAATAATATAATCTCTATTTTTACAAGCTACCTACACAGGGTCTTTAAATTCTCGTTACTCATCACAACCTTTCTCATTAAACGACATTTGTTAGTTGTCGCTTTCTACATACCTACTTTTCAATTTTTGTTTTCATGATTGTAAGCATGAAAACTCACAGCTGGAATTCATACTTGATTTCATTTTTTTTTTTTTGATTAAAGGGTTAATGTTCATATGGTCTATTGTCGAATTGTCGTATTTCACTATGAACATGGTTGTTTTCCTTGTTATAACTCCTTGGTCTTAAACGTGCCTTGGTTACTTGAGTATAAAACCTCCACTCATTTAGCATTCGACTAATGTTAATGGGGTTTTGATTTATAAAATTTTTAATGGTTCAATGTTTGTTTGATACATTAATCTTTGTGATCAAGTCGTGGATATGCATACTATTTGTTTCAATTGTTCTGATCATTATGCATACCATTATGCTAAGGTGTCATTTCAAGTACAACATGGTATTATAGCTTTGCATGGCCTCAATATACACGACCTCTCTCACACACATGGTAATTAATGCTCCTGCCTACCATTTCAAGCTGTCTTTGCATTACATTGAGGAAACTCAGGGCGATGGCTCCGTGTTTTTTCTATCAAACCCTACCTCTGAATCCCATGTTGATTCCCTGTTGTTATCCATGGCTCTTGTGGTGAGTATTGAGCCCAACGACATCCAGACCTTGTTATCATTTGACAATGCCAAAGATGACTTAGAAACGAATGACTAGTGTGTGTTTGTTGAAAATTTCGAGGGTTTTAATCTAAGAGTTGCTCAAGAATTTGGGTTGACATTCGACGGTTGCAGAGAAAAAATAGGAGACATCTAGATTGAGTTAAATGAATATTTTATAAGCCAATCTATTGTTCTACCAGCTGTGGGACAAAAATGGTTCAAAAACTCAAAGGGTGAAGAGGTTCCCTGGTCATTGTTATTCACCTCAAGGAGAATTACCAACTGCGACCGAGGTATGCCTGTCTCATCTTTAAAACCTAGATGGCGTGATCTGTTAGCTATTGTGAAATAGTTTGTTACCTGTGAGGGGAGATATGGGTTGGTTTTCTTGTATCGCTTGTGATTGCTTATGAGTTTTATCAATTCCCCCCTGAACATGCCCTATTTCCTCCTTCGAAGTCTATACAAGATGGGAAAATGGTTTAAAAGGAAGAAGTCGGATTCTAGTTTGTTCCACCATTGTTTAATCAAGATTATTATTATACATCAGTTGAAATTAAACAATGATTGTTGGGATGTTTTTCTGTTACAAAATGGTTTTGGTAGTAACGAGTTGGGACAGGTTGACAAGCCTGTCATCACAGAAACTCTCGTAAAGCCTACCATCTCTCCAACTTCGCTCTTGCCCTGTGATCCTATTTCTAATTTGGAACCCTCAACCTATCCTGATTCTACCCAACCCGACACTCTACCAGATTCGTATCCTAAGGGTTGTGTTAAGACTGTTAAAAAATCCATAAGGAAAAAGTGTAAAGGCAACGTCGATATCAATTATAAGAGTAAAAGGGCCGCTCATTGGGTTTCACGATGTGCTCGAAATAAACCCAATCCCTGTGTAGACCAAAATGCAATTGTGGTAAGTGAGGATTCTGATTCAAAAATTGAAATATTCCTGGCTGAAGAGTATCCATATTCATATGGACTTTGCTCTGATAAACCCTACAATTATGTTACAAACCTTCCACCATGTCTAAAGGACAATCCTGATTTCCTTGGAATCAAACTCAGTAATGAACCTACAGGTCAAATGGAAGATTCCCTACCTGTTAATACTATCAGTGCCAATACACAGTCTATACAGTCGCACTAGAATGAATGTCGATCCTGGATCGATAGGTATTACAAAGATGTGCCTTTACTTCAGTCTCAACTTAAATCCTTGGAATACCAGCTGAATTTGCTAACGAAGGAGAATAGAAGACTCCAATCCGTAGCTCAAACCAAAGACAAAAGCCAAAAAACCACAGGGTCTGTTGTTTTTAAGAACGTGGAAGCAACGACTGCAATAGTAAATTCAAAGATTGCTTTATTAGTTCAAATCCCTTAATTTGAGGTATGATTTTTTTTAAATAATTTTAGTATGATTCTGTCTTTTTCAAATTAGGATACATGATTTGTTTGCACATATTAACTTTAGTTTGTTTTGATTGATTCAATAAAATATGATTCCAGTTATAATTATAACTAGCTAGAGAATCGTGAGATTCTGTAGCTAGTTAGAAAAATTCGAATTACTTTTTTTTATAACTGAAAATACATCTGAAATCTTTTATTCTTATTTGTTTTCAAGAACCTATGATTTCTAAGGAGATTTGAATCATTGTTGGCATCTCTCAGCATACTATCTTTATGTTTTTAAATAGAATAGGATGTTAGTTTTTGGTATCAAGTAGAATCTGGGAGGTTGCATCCCCCACATTTTTTGGAACAAATTGGATATTATCAGCAGGAAACATTTTGTTCCTATAACCTATATAAGTATGTTGTTTTGTAAACATGGGATCGTCTCTGCCTGGGGGAAAAAAACTATGGATTTATGATTGACAGACTTGAATAGAAGATGATATTTTCACAACTTTAGCTTCTATATATCGTGTTTTTATTCAAGTTATGATCATTTCGATTTGTAATTAGATAGTTACTACTTTAGATATCATGGTTTATTGTAGATTGGTATGAAGAAATTTATATGATATCCTTGTTTTATGTCCTGTATATAACATACAATAATTATTCTGTTCAAATTTTAGATTAGAAGATTCATCTTCTTTATTCATTGAACATTTATACACAAATTTTCACAGCAGGATTTATCTCAATGTGACCATTTGTGAAATTATAAAATCGTTGTTACTACATCTCTTATATGTTCTGTCATTCAGATTTAATCATTATTGCTTTGCATTTATGCGAAGCATTTGTAAGATCTATTGCGGGTTTGCCTCATCAAACAACGAGATTGGATGCTATACACAGGATGAATAGGAGATGCAATTACAGGTTAGTTTGATAGTTTTATCTCATTAGTTTAATTAATATAGAAATTTCCTGTAATCTAAACACATTTTACTATTTATCTTTGTTTCTAATTAGACAGTTTGTTATTTCATTTCTTGTTTATAAATGTTATGAAAAATAAATAAAAAAAGATTGAATGATAGCTTTGTTGTTGTTTAATAAATCAATCCATATTCGATTTTCGCAGATTTAGATTAAAATTTGCATTCTGTAAATGTTGTACATATATTAGAAATAAATCCATTTGTATATATCATACATACAATAAGTATATTTATGTTATAAACATTATTTAGTAAACTGCAGATATATATTAGATCTCTATATAATTTTCAACGAGTTAAGTTATCTTCTTTTCTTTAGTTTTTTTTTTCGCTTTCTTAGGACTTAGATCGGCTAACGGAGACGCTAAACCCGTCGGAGTGGATCGATCCAAATGACTTGGGTTAATTAGACAACTTCGGACCAGATTCACTCCTCCAGTTTACAAGCGGTCAATTTCGCCCGTCAACAAGATCATATAGGTCAAGGAGAAGAGAGAATAGAGGCTTCCACAAGTTGGTTTCAGTCAGGAGAATCCACAACGAAGAGTTGTGTTGTACAAAGTTTTCCATGTAGGATGTTTTTACATGTACATGGGTGCCAGTGGAGACAATTGTGTGTATGTGGGTGTGTGGTAGGGACAATCACATACATGTCGAAAAGTGTAGAGTTCTAGATCATATAGCATATTGGACTTTGTTATGTTTGTCTGCAATTGTATTTCTCTCAGTGGGCCATTATCCCTATTACAAGAGCCCTGATTTTAGCACAATAAAATTATTCTCAACACCGGTTTTCCCTCCAGGGTTTTTCTAGGTGTAATTACCCAAAAATATTGGTGTTCATGTGTGCATGATTTGGTTTCCATATTTTTTCTTCTGCTAAAGTTATTGAGTTGAATGTTTCAACAATGTATTTTTTGTTTTGTGAGATATTAATTAGTTTTGTAGTAAGGAAATCACTAGATAATAAGATACCTAGGTGATGGAGTAAGAGGTTTTCAACATGGTATCAAATCACATGCTTTGAAGGGAAGACATATATTATATCGATATCAAATATATTATATCTACATGAGATATTAGTAGATCCATAACCAACAAGAAGAAATCAAAGGAAACATTTCAGGGAAACAATCATGCTAAGGAAGAGCCAGGATTTTGTAGGTTTATGGAGTTGTACTTAGGTTGAAAAAAGGGACATGAGTGTACATGCATGGGTGTAAGCGATCACATGCATGTAGCTACATGGGTGTTAGTAAACACATGTGTGTACATATGTGGGTGTTACAGAGCACGGATGTGTACATATGTGGGTTGTAGTAAGCACATATGTGTACATACGCAGGCTTCCTCAAGGGAGGAAACATACATAGTTGGGGGTTCAAGTGTGAGAGGTGTGTAAAAGTCAATGTAGGTCAATATAGGGGAAATTTCAGTAGCAAGGACAGATGAAAAAGTTCGAGCAGTGGGAAACAAAGTCCAGGAAACAAAAAAAAAAATTGTGTGACTTGTTGAGCAATGGTAGGAGGCCAGGATGTCGATAAGTATATCTCAGATAGGTGGAGAACGACTTCCATTTAGATATCTAAGCCACATGAGAGCACATAGGAGAAGAGAAGGAATTTTTCTCATGTTCTTGAGTCATCCACCTAGGAGAAAATAAGGAATTTTTCTCAAGTGTTTGAGCCACGAAGGACAGTGACTCAAGGAGATATCAAATGGTTGAAGAGGGAATTTCATCCATAGATAAGAGGATGGATGGCATGTCTATTGGAGTCTGTTGGCAGCAATAATATAATCTCTATTTTTACAAGCTGCCTACACAGGGTCTTTAAATTCTTGTTACTCGTCACAACCTTTCTCATTAAATGACATTTGTCACTTGTCGCTTTCTACATACCTGCTTTTCGATTTTTGTTTTCACAACTGTAAGCATGAAAAATCACAACTGGAATTCATACTTGATTTCATTTTTTTTATTTTTATTAAAGGGTTAATGTTCATATGGTCTATTGTCGAATTGTCGTATTTCACTATGAACATGGTTGTTTTCCTTGTTATAACCCCTTGGTATTAAACATGGTTACTTGAGTATAAAACCTCCACTCATTTAGCATTCAATTAATGTCAATGGGGTTTTGATTTATATAATTTTTAATGGTTCAATGTTTATTTGATACATTAATCTTTGTGATCAAGTCGTGGATATGCATACTATTGTTTTCAACTGTTCTGATCATTATGCATACCATTATGCCAAGGTGTCATTTCAAGTACAGCGTGGTGTTATAGCTTTGCATGGCCTCAATCTACATGACCTCTCTCACATGCATGGTAATTAACGCTCATGCCTACCATTTCGAGCTGTCTTTGCATTACATTGAGGAAACTCGGGGTGATGGCTCTGTGTGTTTTCTATCAAACCCTACCTCTGAATCCCGTGTTGATTCCCTACAGTTAGCAATGGCTCCTGTGGTGAGGATTGAACCCAACGGAATCCAGACCTTGTTATCATTTGACAATGCCAGAGATGACTTAGAAAGGAATGGTTGGCATGAGTTTGTTGAAAAGTTCGAGGGTTTTAATCTAAGAGTTTCTCAAGAATTCGCGTTGACATTCGATGGTTGCAGAGAAAAAGTAAGAGACATCCAACTTGAGTTAAATGAAGATTTTATAAGCCAAGCTACCGGTCTACCAGCTGTGGGACAAAAATGGTTCAAAAACTCAAAGGTTGAAGAGGTTCCCTGGTCATTATTGGTCACCTCAAGGAGAATTACTAGCTGCGACCGAGGTATGCCTGTCTCAGATTTAAAACCTAGATGGCATGATCTGTTAGCTATTGTGAAACAGTTCGTTACTTGTGAGGGGAGATATGGGTTGGTTTTCTTGTATCACTTACGATTTCTTATGAGTTTTATCGATTTCCCCCTGAACATGCCCTATTTCCTCCTTCGAAGTCTATATAAGATGGAAAAGTTGTTTAAAAGGAAGAAGTCTGATTCTAGTTTGTTCCACCATTATTTAATCAAAATTATAATTATACATCAGTTGAAATTAAACAATGATTGTTGGGATGCTTTTCTGTTACGAAATGGTTTTGGTAGTAGTGAGTTGGGACAGATTGACAAGCCTGTCATCATAGAAACCCGCGTAAAGCCTACCATCTCTCCTCCTTCGCTCTTTCCCTATAATACTATTTCTAATTTCGAACCCTCAACCTATCCTGATTCTACCCAACCTGACACTCTACCAGATTCGTATCCTAAGGGTTGTCTTAAGACTGTTAAAAAATCCACAAGGAAAAAGTGTAAAGGCAACGTCGATATCAATTATAAGAGTAAAAGGGTCGCTCGTTGGGTTTCACAATGTGCTCAAAATAAACCCAAGCACTGTGTATACCAAAATGCAATTGTGGTAAGTGAGGATTCTGGATCATAAATTGAAATATTCCTAGTCGAAGAGTATCCATATTCATATGGACTTTGCTCTGATAAACCCTACGATTATGTTACAAACCTTCCATTGTGTCTAAAGGACAATCCTGATTTCCCTGGAATCAAACTCAGTAATGAACCTATAGGTCAAATGGAAGATTCCCCACCTGTTAATACTATCAGTGCCAATACACAGTCTATACAGTCGCACTGTAATGAATGTCGATCCTGGATCGATAGGTATTACAAAGATGTGCCTTTACTTCAGTCTTGGCTTAAATCCTTGGAAGACTAGGTGAATTTGCTAACAAAGGAGAATAGAAGACTCCAATCCATAGCTCAAACCAAAGACAAACACCAAAAAACCACAGGGTCTGTTTCTTTTAAGAACGTGGAAGCAACGACTGCAATAGTAAATTCAAAGATTGCTTGATTAGTTCAAATCCCTTAATTTGAGGTATGATTTTTTAAAATAAGTTTAGTATGATTCTGTCTTTTTCAAATTATGATACATGATTTGTTTGCACAGATTACCTTTAGTTTGTTTTGGTTGATTCAATAAAATATGATTCTATTTATAATTATAACTAGCTACATAATCGTGAGATTCTGTAGCTAGTTAGAAAAATTCGAATTACTTGTTTTGATAACTGAAAATACATTTGAAATATTTTATTCTTATTTTTTTTCAGGAACCTATGATTTCTAAGGAGATTTGAAGAACTATTGGCATCTCTCAACATACTATTTTTATGTTTTTAAATAGAATAGGCTGTTAGTTTTTGGTATCAAGTAGAATCTGGGAGGTTGCATTCCCTAAATTTTTTGGAACAAATTGGATGTTATCAGTAGGAAACGTTTTGTTCCTGTAACCTATATAAGTATGTTTTTTTGTAAACTTGGGATCATCTCGGCCTGGGGGCAAAAAACTATGGATTTATGATTGACAGACTTGAATATAAGATGATATTTGCACAGCTTTAGCTTCTATATATCGTGTTTTTATTCAGGTTATGATCATTTCGATTTGTAATTAGATTGTGACTACTTTAGATACAATGGTTTATTGCAGATTGGTATGATGAAATTTATATGCTATCCTTGTTTTATGTCCCATATATAACATAAAGTAATTATTCTGTTCAAATTTGAGATTAGAAGATTCATCTTCTTTATTCATTGAACATTTATACACAATTTTTCACAGCAGGATTTATCTTAATGTGGCCATTTGTGAAATTATAAAATTGTTGTTACTACATCTCTTATATGTTCTGTCATTTGGATTCAATCATTACTGCTTCGTGTTTACGAGAAGCATTTGTAAGATATGTTGTGGGTTTGCCTCATCAAACAACGAGATTGGATGTTATACACAGGACGAATAGGAGATGCGATTATAGGTTAGTTTGTTAGTTTTATCTCATTAGTTTAATTAATACAATAAATTCATGTAATATAAACACATTTTACTGTTTATCTCTATTTCCAATTAGATAGTTTGTTATTTCATTTCTTGTTTATAAACGTTATGAAAAATAAATCAAAAAAGATTGAATGATAGCTTTGTTGTTGTTTAATAAATCAATCTGTATTCGATTTTCGCAGATTTAGATTAAAATTTGCATTCTGTAAATGTTGTACATATATTAGAAATAAATCCATTTGTATATATCATACATACAATAAGTATATTTATGTTATAAACAATATTTAGTAAATTGTAGATATATATTAGATCTGTATATAATTTTCAGTGAGTTAAGTTATCTTCTTTTCTTTAGTTTTGTTTTTCGCTTTCTTAGGACTTATATCAGCTAACGAAGCCGCTAAACCCGTCAGAGTGGATCAATCCAAACGGCTTGGGTTAATTATACAACCCCAGACTGGATTTACTTCTCTAGTTGACGAGCGGTCAATTTCGCTTGTCAACATAGTCAATGACTCATAGAGAAATAAATGAAGGAATTTTTCTCAAGGATATATTAGCACATGGTGAAGAAGGAATTTCACCTAGAGATCTATTCAATCCAAATGAGGTAGCAACATACATATTTGGTAGCAAGGATAGATCTAGGTAGTAGAGAATAAATAGGTACAGTCACAAGAAGGTACTATAAATTGGAGTAGAGTTCCGGAGTTGTATGCATTTAGTAAGTTACTCAGGGTGCATGTGTACGCGAGATACAGTGTATAAATTCATGTACATATGTGGTATATAGAAGGAACAAGCACACAGATACATGGTTTTTCAATATCCCAGTGCACATACATATACATTTTGCATAGGTAATATGCGCATACAAATTGTGTAAGGTGTAGGTACATTATTGTACAATAGAAACAAAGGTGCTCGATTGCAGGAGTTGGTTGTTTCTCGATGGAAATAAAATACACACAGAGTGAGATATTGATCTCATTGATTGAGTGGAGAATGAATTTCATTCAAGTGTGCAGGGGTAGGGTCCAAGGAAAGGAACAAAGTGGATAGAAGGGAGATAACATCTTGCAATATCAAAGGACTGATATTGGGGTTTGATAGGGTAGGGTATTTTCTTCATTGTATTATTCCTCAGGTGGACCATTATCATAGGATGGGAGCCCAAATTTTATATTAATAAAATAAACTAGAGTTAGAAGCATAAGATTTATTTAGCAGTATGACATGAAGAACTCAGGGACCCATGTGGATCTTGGTGATGATGCCAAGTATGCAATGAAGGGGAGGGGAACTATCATGTTCTATCTTGAGTTAGGAGGTTTGTTATAGGCCTAGGATGTGCGTTATGTACCAGAACTAAAGAAGAACCTTCTCTGAATTTTAGTTTTGAAGGATAGGAGTTTTGTTGTTACTTTTCAGAGAGGGGACATACTCATATGTTTAGAGGGATATAGCATTGACACAACAATTAGAATTGGATTAATATAGGGTAGGTTATATAGGTGGCATGTACAACCTATAAGAGGATCCAGAGGGATCTGATATCATGGATTGATGTTAGTGACAGAGGACAAGGAGAAAGAGGCCCCAAAGGGTGAATAGTCAAAGGATGAGAAGAGTTCACAGACTTCCAGTATGGGGTATAAAAATTTAGATGGGAAGAGGGAGTTATCCCTTTCTAGTCCTTTTAGTATAAGAAGTTGGTATGCAATGAAATTGATGGATTGTTAGGAGAAAGAGGATTCTAAGAGAACATTGATGGAGAGAATGCCTTCGACGAAGTTTCCAAAATTTTTGTCTTTCATATGTAGTGTCATCAATTACGAGACTTCTGGTATTGAGGGAGAAATTGAACAATAATGTTTGAGGGATTCCAATATGAAGGATGGTGCATGTGAAATTTTACCAGGATCGAAGGGAGAACCAGTTCCAGGTGTCTCTTTGGGAAATAACTTCCTTGGTAAGAGGGAGTGATGATGCTAGTGGTAGAATTGGACAAGTATTTCCACATAGGTCTATGTTTCTAGACGTGTGGAAATTGTCCAATGCCTTCTATTCTTAAATTTACTTTAATTAAAGTAACTATTAAAGTAAATTTATTTTATTAATTAATTATTGAATTAATTGAGATATTTAAGGAAATTCTAAAAGTAATTACCATGTAATCTAAATCTCAAGTGAGTGTGAGAATTAATCGCAAAAGTCAATCGCTTTGGATATTAGAAATAAATAATAAATCATGATTATAAAATCAAGGTTGGGGTTAAGGAGAAGACACCTTTGGTGAGATACCAATGTCTTACTTTTGGTGAGGATCCCAAGGTTAGGTTGGGTTGTTATATTGTTTACAGTGAAAGTCTATTCAAGGTGGATTTACTGATGGTTGAATTTGAGGTGGATCGACAACAGGTCAAGAGTCGAGGTAGATCGATAGCAAGTCGAAGTTCGAGGTTAGTGGACAGGGTAAAGTCGAAGTCGAAGGTCGAGGCAGTTCCATATGGTAAAGGAATCGATAGAAATTTGAAGAGTTCAACCAATAAGAGGTGGATAGGAGGGCATGTGGTGACCGACTGAAGACCAAATGAAGGACGATTAGTAGTGAAATGGTAATCCGACTTAGATTCGACTGTAACAGAATCTCAAGATTCACAGGATTTGTAGCCAATGATCTGCATGGATCTATAATCGTTTTTGGGCACTAAGTATTGAAGGCTTTTCTTGTTGTAAATCCTATAAAGAGGCATTTTGTAAGGTTGTAAAGAATAATAATCAATGAATTGTAGTATAGCCAGTCTTTAGAGAAATATTTAGATGTAGTTTGATGTTCATGCAGATATAAGCCAGATTGACTACATGGTTGTTCTTGCATAGGAAAGAGGGTGTGATGTCGATTTTGTCTTAGGTGCGGACCAAGGTTGGACATGTAACCTTTTATTCATATTGAATAAGACAAAAAGAGAGAAGAATAATCGAGGAATTCTCATCTTCCCAGTTTGGTTTTCCAAGGTAAAATATCTGTGTACTGTGTGATTGATTTGTCATTTACATTCTTGATTAAATTATTCTTCTCTTATTCTAGGTTTAGTCTGAAAGTGTATCTCATTTCCTGAAAAATGGTATCATAGTTTTTTTATGCTTTGATGTGTGTATCAGATCTTGATTTACCAATCTTGAATATGAGAGCTAAACCCTAGGTACAATAAGAGTTGTAAGTCATAAATTGTGTTAAATATCATGGTAAAGAATGAAAATAAGATCAAGAATAGAGATAGAGAAATTCAATGGCCATAATTTTGAGCTTTGGAATCTTAAAATGGAAGATCTTCTTGTATATCAAGAATAATGGACAACAGTCTGTCCAGGTACCTAGCCGATAGGCATGTCAATGGAAGAATGGGAGAAAATAGAAAGAAGAGAAAGAAGTATGATTCATCTTTGTCTTGAAGATTCGGTACTATTGAATGTCTTAGGTGAATATTTGGCCAAGAAACTGTGGGAAAATATGGGAATCTTATATACCAATCGAAATCTGTGGTAAATAAGTTGTTTCTAAGAAATAAATTGTATCTTCTAAGAATGAGTGATGGAAGTTTGGCGACTAAGCATTTAAATGTGTTTAACACCATTTTAAGACAACTATCATCTATGGATATTAAAATCATTGATGAGGAGAAGTGTATAATCCTATTATGTTCTTTTCCAGACTCCTGGGATAGCTTAGTCATGTCTATACAGAGAAATACAACCAAACTAGCGCTAGAACACATGGTTTCTTATATATGGTTAGAAGAAATGAGAAGAAAGAACATGGAAGGATTGACCAAAGATGATTTAGTGGTGAGTGGTCAACTGGTTGAAAGAGATAAAGGAAAATTCTTCGGTAGAAATTCTAAGTCGAAGGGTAGATATAAATACCTGGTTTAGTTGACAACAAGATGATGGAAATGCGATAAAGTTAGGCATTAAAAAAAGGACTATAATTTGAGGGTGATGGAAGTCAGTATGGGATCCGAAGAGTAGTAGTCTACTAAGAGAAATATGACCCTGAATAAGGGAGGTGATGTGTACCTTGCATCAACCACTGCACAGTCGGATCAAGGGGTTTGGTTCATCGACTCAAGAGCATCCTATAATATGACACCACATAAAAAATGGTTTTGTGAGTATGAATGATATGATGGAGGTCATGTTTCCTTGGGGTTCAATTTGACAACGAAAAATGTTGGATGAGGAAGAGTTTGATTGATACTTCAGGATGGGAGGAAAATAACCCTTCCAGGTCTGCTACATATTCTAGGTTTGGTAAGAAATATGATATCTATGAGTCAGATGAGTGATGCTAGAGTACACACTATGTTTCATAAAGATTCATGCAATATTGTCGGAGGTGAAATGGTCTTAATGAAAGGAGTTCAGATTGGAATTCTATACAATCTATTAGATAATGTTAACTCAGTTGGATGCAACAACATTGTTGGTCCTGAATTTGATTCAACTTCAACTCAACTAGAATCAAATCAGGATGAGTCAATACAAACCTACTCGAAAAGACATGATAAAATCAACTCGACCATGCTATGGCATGATAGGATGGGACACATTGGAGAAAAAATACTTTGAGCTATGCACAAAAAAGGTATGGTCGAGGGTTTTCCTGAATGTGTTTTAGAAGTCAATTTTTTTGAACATTGCATATATGGAAAACAAAGTCGAGTGAGGTTCCCATCTAGAGCGACAAGGGAAAATGGGATTCCATAATTGGTGCATAGTGATGTGTTTGGCCGAGTTACACTACCTTCACTTGGTGGATCCCTATATTATGTCTCCTTCATAGATGATTTTTCTAGGAAGACATTGATATATTTCTTGAGGAAGAAATAAAATATTTTCGAGAAATTTAAAGAGTTTAAAGCTCTTGTAGAAAATTAGATATATAAGAAGATTAAGGTGATGAGAACTAACAACGGTGGTGAATTATGTGGAAAATGATTTGATCATTTCTGTAATCAGTGTGGAATAGTACTCCAAAATACCACACCATATACCCCATAGAAAAATGGAGTTTCTGAGAGAATGAAAAGAACGTTGATGGATAAGGAAAGGAGAATGCTTAGTGGTGTTGGGCTTGCACAAGAATTATGGACGAAAGAAGTCAAAACTATAATATATTTGGTGAATATGTCTCCTTCATCGGTGCTAGTCAACACAAATACTCATGAAGTATGGTCGGGTGCTATGGGGAAATTCCCCCTAAAATGGGTCTAAGGAATAGGAAGAGAGATAACTTCCTTAAAATACTAAATTATATCTAATCCACCCCAAACAAATCTAGACTAATTGATAAGAGAAAGAGAGAAGAGAAGGTTAATAAGGGAACCTTGAATCTTTATGGTTGATGTAGACCTCTTCCGCTTGTTGTTGCCTTGTCGATCACATATATCCGCCCAAATATGACTTGCAAGGGGTTAAGAATACAACACAACAACATACACAATCTCTAGTAATCATTTAAATGCCTAAATATAGATATAAATGATCAAATAGACAAAAACAATGTACATATAAATTTTAGGGACAAAGATAATCTCTTTTATTCATATACAAGATGAAAGGTTACAAACTTTGCTTGTAGACACCACTCTACGAACCAAGTCTCAGATCTTATTTCATGGCTCCAAGTGCACCAATCCCACATTGAATTATCACAACCAACATGCCATCAAGGGAAGATGGAAGGGTTGCATGGAGAAAATGGCTGGAGGGGAAAGTTGAGGCTAAAAGTCATAGCAAGATGAAAAACTTAGGAAATGAGAGGGAAAGGATTTTGGCAGAGTTTTCTCATTCTCTTGTTCATATGTCTAAATGACTCCCCTAGACCTATTTTATAAGAGAAAAAGATGGTTATATGGTTTGGGGATGGGATACAAGGGGTAAAATGGTTAGGAAATCCTCCATAACCCATAAAATCCGTCGGAATCTGCACAATTTTATATTTTTTGAAAAATTTGGAGGTAAACACGAGCTACTTAACATGCATCAAGCGTATGTATGTAGGAAAACTAGCATGCAACACGTGTATGTATGTAGGATAATAGTGTATTAGGGTGTATACATTATCCAAAAAGTGGTGTTTTAGAAGGAAACCTCAACAATATGTTTGGAAAAGTTCACAAGTGGATGGGCAATGTCTTGGATGAATAGATGTGGAATTTTTGGACTATAAAAGATGCCTCATAATGAGTGAGGTTAGAAGAGAAATTGATGTCCGAAATACATTACAAATATTTATATAGTGGGAAGACACAGAGTCAAGTGGGCCCAAGATGAGTATTCATGATCATGTCATTTGAAAAACAATGATAATCTGTCAGAGGAAGGCATACCCATGCTCAGGATAAACTAAGCACGACTTCCAATCAATTACATTGCATATCCATGTCATATAAAATAATCCATACTACGAGAAAATAAAATATCTATACAGATCGTAGCCACGAATAATACACATTGGAGCTACATCTCAAAATCATCTGAAGAGATACAAAAACGATATAATATGCATCTTTAGGAAGCATCAATGCATGTAGCTAGAGGTGGTGGCTTCATAACTTGAGAAATATATTCAAGGTCTTCAAAACTCAGATAGGAGTATAATAGGAGTGTAGGACTCACTACCTTGAGGTCTTCGACAAACCGTCATGGAAATACTGGAAGAAATTGAACAACAGGTACTAAACTTCGTTGATTCTGAATATGAACTTGACTAGATTCTTGGGATGACTGACTCATGAAGGTCAAGATACTAACTACATAATGGTCTACTTAGGTTGGAGAACTTCCATTGGACAAAAGGATGAAAAAATGATGAGACTCAGGCAACATATTATTGACATAAGTGTGTGATACATGAGGCACCAAAAGCTATCCATATGTTTGGAAGAGTAACCAAATGGAGGAGGACACAAATCTATGTAATGAGAACAACTTCCTAAGTTCATACTAGATCCAAATTCTTGCAAAAAAAACAAAAGGATGTACTTTGTCCAAGGGAGATGATATTTCTACTAATAAAAGAGAATTCATATCCCATCCCCTCTTTTTGGAATATTTTTATTTTTTGTCTTTTTCAAATATTTAATGATCTTGAAAAAGAATAAAAGAATGCTACGCCACAAAGGAGGAATGAGTGTCATAGGAAAGAAAACTAGTTCCAAGCGCATGAACCATACTGATGCTCACTTCTAGGAGACATGTGCAATATAAGGACACTTGAGAAAATTCCTCCATGGGTCAAGGTATCAGATCACAATGGAAAAGAGTGCTACAAGGATTGCACCTAAGGAATTCTCTAAAGGTTCAGTAATAGCAACATGAAGCCGACATTAGGAAAAATACACAAGGATGAGACATGTGATGTTATTACAGCATGAAACAACAAGACTCCTTCCATGTGAAGTTTTACGAGAGATATAAGGTAATATCGGTGGTTTTTCACTTTTAGAGAGTCTAAAAAACATTAAAAGAAGACTCCAGAGTGATTTTTTTCATAAAGTTAGTCTCTAGGGTCTAGAAAAAAATAAAATCATACCAGGGAGAACTCTTCTGGTCACTAGGGACAAAGTATCCCTTTTTCATAATTAGTCCAGTTATTTTTAAAAAGGGTTAAGCTTATACCGAAAGGACATCTCTTCAAAACCATTTTAATGAGTGTGACAGAGACAAGATCACTCGGCCATCTTTTTAATTTTAAGGATTCCGAAAAGAGATTAAATCTGGACTCACTTCTTTGTTCATAATTTAGTCCCCTGAGCATGAAAAAGTATAAAACATAACTTAGGATAACTCTCCCGATGAGACATGTCTCTCGAGGTATACCCTTTTCCTAGGTAATCTATGGGCTAGAAAAGGGTTAAACTTATGCCAAATAGATCATCCTTCTGGACCAATTAAGGAGTGTGAATGGAACAATGTCACTTGATGATGTTTTCATATTTAGGGAGTCTAAAAAGAGATTAAATATGGATTCCAAGGGTTTTCCTTTTTCATATATAATCTCCAATACCAGAAACAAAGATAAACCAAAACCAAGGAGAATGGCCCTTTTTCACAAATTTAGTCCCTTGGGCCCAGAAAAGGGGTAAAATTATGCCTGAGAATAGTCTCCTAGAGAAACATAGCTCCTAGGGAATATATTTTTAGTAAAAATAGTCATTCGGAATGAAAAATGGGTAAACTATCACCAAACAGATGTGCCTTCAAATTTTAGTTTAATGAGAGTGAAGAGAAACAAGATCGCTTGACAATATTTTCAATTTTAGAGAGTTTGAAAAGGGCTTAAAGAAGACTCTAGGGGGAGCTCGTTTTCTTAAGTAATCCAAACGAGACCTAAAAGGATAAATAATTTCTGTTTAGATGTTGCTTTCAAAGTTTAAGTGAGCTTGAAAGACAAAAAACATTCTCTTAGGGAGTCCCTCGGGTATAGGCTAGAAAAAAATGAAGAAGAATAAGGCTTCAACATATAGTCATGGTGGGACTAAAAGGACTCCCATGCCTATGAAGTACTTCGACATGGGAACCAAATGGAAAACAAGGCTCTAACTAGGATTCCCATGGAAGGAAGGATCTACCACATAAATTATGACACACTTATCAGTAAGGAAGGTTAGTGTCACAATTCAGTGGGGTCTATGCTAAGACCTAATGAACCAGGAAATGGATAATGAAAAAATGAAAGTAGGGAAAATATTAACCTATATGCTAGTTTCAAGGTCAATACCTGATAGAATGGATCGATACGATGAACACATGTCAAAGAACAATGTCTCCAAGATCCTATATATAAGTCCAATAACACCCATCCAGAAGTTAATAAATACAATATATATATAGAAACTTTGGAAAATAAGAGGTGATATTGAATACAAAAATTGAAAACAACAAACCTAGACTATACAATATGGTACAAGGCACCACATAACCTTACGAATCATGCATAGTACTGGCTCAAGTAGAGCTCCCTGCTAGGATCTGACCAAGAGTCTCTTCGGTAGTCAACCTGAAAAGTCTCCCAAAAGGGAAGAAAACAAAAACCATGGTGTAAATATTCCCACGATATATAATCCATAGTCATGGATTCAAGAATAGCCTCATCTGAAGGAAATTCAATATCCAAGAAATCATGCGAACAAGGAGGATTGACAGTCCTGAAGGGAGCATCAAACTAACTATATTCCATATAAAGATGGAGGTTCTAACCAGGCCTAATAGAATCTATCATCGAAGAATCACAAACACAAGGGCTTGAGGATTTACAAACAACGAGATGAGACTCGAAAGGAAACTCAATATCACTCAGACCAAGAGGGGGAAGCAAGGGTTCCCATGCCCCCATTGGATAATCCAATGGATAAATTGCTAAGACCAAGTCTTGAGAAGGAAAACATGAGTGAACAAGTTCCTTCTCAGGAGAAATTGAACATTGAGGATAAGATGCCACAAAATTTATCCATGGCAGGGTAGAGTCTACACGAACACTAGGAACATATAAAGAGGCAGCCTGAACTAACACCAAATTAGGATGGTAATTATCATATTTGAGTTGGTCAATAGTGACAATGCTTCCATTGTGAGGGAAATGCATCACCCGGAAGAGCATAGACACCACAACATTCATAGCATATAAATAATCATGCATGAGGAGCATATTGAAATCTAACGAGCATTGCACCATTATAACATCGACAAGGATAATATTCCCACCTAAAGAGATAGGAAACTAAGGAATAATCCAAAAATATTCACTAAGTCTCTCAAAATCCAACATCTCATGTGAAGTAGACACAAGCTCGGGGGAACCCAAAGATTTCCAGGCCAAGGAGGATAAAATACAAGGAGGATAATTTTTTTTTGAATTAATTTCAACCCTTATTTGAAAGGGTGTGGAAGAAGGAAGGTGAGGCTCAACAAGGTCATTCCAATGAATGAAAACATTCCTAGGACTTGGAGGGGTGTTATTGAATTGAGTGGAATGCCCTCTTGTTCTTAAATTAATGAATTGGAAATGTTAAAAACATAGCTAGTAGACACATCACTACCCAAAAGAAGAATGGGATAAGCCTAATATTTCATCGACGTGACCACTTTGGTAGACTCGACACTCTCTAAGAGAAGATTGGGATCGACTGAAGATTTCATTGGCACGACCACTTCCTCAACCATTGGATGAATAGCCTGTGAGAGAACATGGTATGAAGGTGCATCACCCCCCAAAAGAAGAGTGGGGTCGGACAAATATTGCATCAACACAACCACTTCATCAACCAAAGGATCAATAGATTGTGAGTAAACCTTAGAATACTCAGAATCAGAAGAGCTTGTAGAAAGGAACCATAGTATTCGTGCCACTGGAAGGCCAGGGAATAAATGAGTAATTTGATATCTCTTGCAAACATTACAAGGGAAATTAGGCTTACGTCCTATCCATATAGGTTTCTCAACAAAATAAATGCCCCCGGCATGACTAGCAGTGGCTGGTTGCACATCTCCATCATGATTTGCAAAGGTTGTTGATTTGTCGATAACATGACTCACAAAGGCTACATACTTATCAACAATATGACTAGCAATGACTAGACTTTTTCCCCCAACATCACTTGCATAGGTTGGGTGATTTCCCCCAGCATGACTTGCAGAGGTTGGTTGTTGGTCTTCAACATGACTTACAGAGGTTGGATGTTGGTCTTCAACATGAATTACAGAGGTTGATGACCTATCTCCAACATGACTCACAAAGGTTGGTGATTTCTTCTTCTTATTCTTCCTCTTTCTATTTCATTTAGAATTTTGGTTATTAGTAGATATACTTTCACCAAGAAGGAAGAAGGAGGATGAGAAGAATTTGTTGACGAAGAAACATGAACATGATGCCCATGAAATAAGGTGCTTAACAAAGAAGAATTAAGAGAATTCAGTATGTTTGGAATGGTACCCAACCAAATCGATAGTCCCACATTGAACCTAAGAATGTTCAAAGTGGCCCTCAAAGGGACACCAACATTTCAAAATAAAGGAAAAGCACTAGAATCCCCTTGTGACTAGGTTCCTTGGTTGGTATCGTCAATATTTTTTCCCATGAATATCTTATGCACGGGTTCTTCCCTTGTGGGATCATTCAAGTCTGTAAAAGTCTCACACATTGAATATGGTAGATAAATGGTATAAAAATATACACCTATAAGGAGGCAGCTCCATGTTTCTAAGAGGAATACCAAAAATTCCTCATTACTGGTGGAGTGGGTGGTTTACCACCTTAGGTTAGAGACCCAAAGAAATGAATGAATAACTCGTTATGGAAAATTAGGGAGAACAAAGCACACCACTAAGAAGAAAAGCCTAAAAATATACAAACCAAAAAAACCACCCTTCTGAATGCTTCCAACCTAGGAAGATGAAGTCTTGATCATCCAAAGAATTCACAAAGGAAAATAAATGGTGAGGAGAAGAAGTTACCTAGACCTCTAACCGAAGGTCCCTTTGGGTGTCGCCCAGAGAATACAGAGTCTTCCTTAGGTACCGTAATACACCCCTCGTAGTCACATGTGTGTCATCCTATATAATGGAAACTAGGCCTCCAAATTGTAATCAACAACCAAGGGGGACATTCGATAATGGAGCAAGTGTATGAACAATTTAACTAAGCCTGAAGATCCTCCTGAGGCTTGCAACAAAAAACCTCCAGAATCACTCTTAGAATATCTTGGATAGATCCAAGTGTCTCAAAGGTATAACACAAGTCGATCCTATAATTCTACATGATTCACCCCAATACACACTCTCCTAAACACTTTTTTGGGATTAGGAGTGGATATCTTTGTCACTATCCTGCACGTGGCCTTGTTTTTTACTCATGTGTTAGAGGAGCTTCCCATATTGAGTAATTACAAGGTGGATTTTTCACACCCTAGGACAGACACATAAATTAATTTTTGGTTGGAATTGGAGAGTGATCCAGAATATATTTGCAGAATAAAATGAATACATATTATTATCAAAATATGCTTAACACAGAATAACAAATATACAATAAAATTGGTTTCTATTCAATAAGGAAATAAGCTGAAATTGTAAAATGCATTGGAAACAAGCTTGCTAGAATGGTGGAGGCTTATCTCTAAGAAGAGATGTGATGGTTGCACTCATTTGCAAGAATATGATTACAATGAGGCTCCGAAGGCCCTTTTACAATTAAAGGGAATGTCAAAACCCCTAGACATACAAAAAACCTAGGTCTATCCAAGGTCGCCCACCTGAAACTTATGTGGCACCTGGTGTTGATCATGGGGCTGATTGTACTTGTCATTGGAATTCTTTAGGATATATTGAACCTATTGGAAGATGTGATGGATCTTCTCAATGAACTGGGTGGCTTTTTAAACTTTAGTTGGAGAAAGATATGAATTGGCCGAGGTGACCGCAAGGGGTAGTGCAACATCTATGAGACCCAATGGTCAGAATTCAAACCCCACTTGAAAGGGGTTATGTCTAGTTGAGATATGTAGGGATAGATTGTAGCTATGTTGAACATAGGGGAGACTCTCATACCATGTGCGAGGGTTCTTGGAATTATACATGTGCATGATATGCACGATCATTCGATTTATAACCTCGATTTGTCCATTTGTCTGGGGGTGGAAGGTTGTGGATTTGGTGAGCTTGGTGTCCAGTAGTGAGCAGAGGCTTGATTAGAATCTGTTGAGAAATAGACTGTCTTGATATAAGATAATGGTTTGTGGGATTCAAAAATGTACCCAGATTCATTCAAAGAAGAGCTTGGAAGTGGCCTCTATTGTGATGCTCTTCTTACAGATGGCTAGCATCTCCATCTTAGAAAAGTGATCCACAACCAAAAAAACACAGTCATCACCCCGCTTGGTGGATAGGAGGCCCGACATGTAGTCCATTCAGATGGAATCCCATGGCCTATCAAGAGTAGGAAGAGGGGTGTACATGCCTTGTTTCTTAGTGGCCAGTTTGGAAATCGGGCAGGAAATATAGGACTTGATATACTTGTTGACCTCATGTAGAAGTTTGAACCAGTAGAAATGTTTTTGTAGCATTGCCACTCTATTTTTGATGCCTAAGTGTCCTACCACTCTACTGTAGTGGGCTTCCCATATTATCTTCACTCACTCACTTGATGGAACACAAATATGGCCCAGGCGACACAACAACCCATCCTGAAGATGGAAATTAGTGACAACTATGTTTTCACCCAACATTTGGTAGGTGGTGGTGAAGTTAGAGTCTGTCTCATAGAGTTGGGGCCATCCAGAGGTCTCATGGTCACAAGAGTCTAGCACCGTGGTGAGTTCCACGACTAATGGTATGCTGAGGAAATCAATGACACAGTTGGTGGTTCCCATTTTATAATTGATGTTGAGGTGGAATTGCTACAAGTACATGGACCACTTCTGATGGTGGTCATTCTGTAATTTTCCTTGTGTCTCCATGAAATACAATGGTTTATGATCAAGGTGGATGATTGGATCCTTCCCAAGAATGTAATGTCTCCACTGGTGGTAGGCTTACACAATGGGGTACATTTCTTTGTCATAATTAGGGTACTTACAGATAACATCTGATAGTGTCTCACTATGATAGGCCACTGGGTGGCCATGTTGAGTGAGAATGACACCCACAACATAGTCTGAAGCATCTATCTCGATCTCAAAGGGTTTTTGTAGGTCCGGTAGTGAAATTATTGGGGCTGAGCACAAACACTGCTTCAAATAATTGAACTCTTGTTTTTGGGACCGACTCCACACAAATTTATACTTATCATCACCCCCAGTTAATTGGCTAAGGGCCCATGCAATATGGGAGAATCCCAACACGAACCTATGATAGAAATTGGCAAGGCCCGAGAAGCTTCAAAGCTCAGTGAGTGTGGTTGGGGCTTGCCAGTCACGATGACTTGGATTTTGGTTGGATCCAGATGTATGCCATGTTGATCAATGATGTAGCCCACATAATGAAACATGTCGATGCCGAAGGAGAATTTCTCAAATTTGGCGTAGCGCTGGTGCTGTCGTAGGTTGTGAAAAACCCATTGAATATGTTGCAAGTGTTGTTTCCAAGTCTTGTTGCAAATGAGGATGTCATCCATATACACCACTACAAAAATATTGGTCAATGGTCACTAGATATCGTCCATCATCCTCATTAAAGTGGTTGGATAATTTTTCAAACCAAAGGGCATGACCAACCATTCAAAAGCACCTTCCTTTTACTTGAAGGAGGTCTTCCATACATCTGTTTTTTCTACCGAGACCTGGTGGTAGACAGACTTCAGATCAATATTAAAGAATTTTTTGGCCCCAGTAAGATAATCAAGGAGGTCGTTGATTCGGGGAATCGGGTACCAATTTGTGACTATGATTTTATTCAGGGCCCAATAATCAATACAGAGTCACCAAGTTCCATATTTATTCTGTACTGGAACAATTGGGCTCCCGCAAGGTGATGAGATGGGATGGATGTGCTCCTTGTGTAGAATTTCTTGGATCTACCACTTGATCTCCTTATTCTCTAACAGAGAGAAATGGTATACTATCCCATTGGGCAACATTGCATCGAGGGTCAGATCGATGGGGTGCTTGACTTGACATTGTAGAGGTACCCCGGTAGGTGAGGAGAAGATATCTGAGTATTCTTCCACGACCTTATCCAATTTCTTCTATTGTGTGGAGAGGTTAGTTGTGGAGGCCCTAAATGTGGCTGTGATATTTCTCTCATTCTGAGAGAGAATAATGAAGAAGAAAAATTTCCTTGCCTGAGAGATGACCTTTCTGCATTTCTTGGTAGAGATCAAGGAAATAACACTGGGTGGGACTGCCTCAGGTATCCTTTACAATTTCTTGTTCAAAGTAATAATAACACTGTGAGGCCTAGATTCATATACAACATGACATTTCCATAAATACTTTTGGCCCAAAATAAAATTAAAAACTTCAAGAGGGGAAACATCACACAATACCTCATATTTGAAGGGCTTGATGTCATATGACAGGTGGCATTGTTGGTTGACGCGGATGTCGCCTTGTTGGCGGAACCATCCGATGGTGTAGGGATGCGAGTGTAGTGTTTTCGGTAGGGCGAGTCAATTGAAAACCTTTGCTGAGATGAGGTTCTTCTGGATACCATTATCAACGATGAAGTGCAGCAGGGTACTCTTCACGACATCTGTGAATGAAAAAGATGCTCGCCTTCCTTTGTCTTGTTTGGTTCACCGGGATGGAGCTTGGTGGTAGAAACGGTGCCATTGGCTACTGCGTCTATGATCTATATCCCCCTTTCTGGTTCTAACTCGGAGTCAAAACCCACATCTGATTCATAGGTTTTCACCTTAGCCACTAGCGACTACTTGGAGTGGCAATCAACATTGTTATTCTAGGGGATCTTATGGAAGTCACACAACTTCCTGATATCTTTCTTTGTCTTTTCGATGTTCTTATTTGATTGCAGCCTAGATTGGTTGTTCGAAGGTTGTCCATATTTTCTTTGTCCTTTGTTCTACGGGTTGGGACCACCCTTTCCTAGCTTTTGTTGTGAGGGGTTTCCAGGCCCAAATTGTCATGTCCTTTGTTTGAGATTCTGCTCAATTTTGATGGCATATCGGTAGGCCACACTTAAGGATGAGATGTCCAGAAACTCCATTTCGGCCTAGATTTATCTATGCAGACCACCGCGATACTTGAGCACCAGATGTCACTCAGAATATTTGATACCCATCTTGATGCACAAGGTATAGAATATATTTGTGAACTCAGGAACCACTTGGTCTATTTCTTTCCACAACATGGTCTATTTTGTGTACAGTTCGTCAGAAATTCCAAAAGGGTAGTATTTCTCCTTAATAGCATCCCTAAAGGACTCCCATGTGACTGGGACTATAATAATGAGGGTTCCTCTGTTTCCTTTTCTTCATAAAAAGTTTTGCACCAATCTTTGACATGGGGGATAACTTTGACGAGCACAAAAGTAATCGTTTCTCTATTTGAGAAGTTATGAACATATAAATACCATTCTAGAAGATTCAACCATTTGTCTACCATATTTGTGTCTATCTGACCTTCAATTATAGGAATATCAAATTTTATTTATATCTTGAAGGGGGTGGCACCTCCATTTGAGAAAGATGCATCGCCTATTGGTAGCCACTGAAGGATTTGCATAAAACTATCCATCATCTCATTCCTATGTTGCGTGAGGGCTTCCTCGAGCAACATTTTGAAGGGATCTCCTATCCCGTCATATTTATTTTCTTCCTCCATGAGAGTTCGTTTGGGAGTGAGAGAGATTTTGTCCTCAAGAGAAACAAGCTCGAGACCCAATTCTTTGTACCCTGACCTCGTTGGGGACATGCATTAAGAACGACAAGGAGAAGAGCACTCTAATACCACTGATCCAAAATATATTTTCATAAATAAATGAATACAGATTATTATCAAAATATGCTTAACATAGAATAATAGATATACCGTAAAACTGGTTTCTATTCAATAGGGAAATAAGTTGAAACTGTAAAATGTAGCTAAAACAAGCTTGCTAGAATGGTGGCGGCTTATCTCTGAGAAAAGATGTGATGGATGAATGCATTGAAAAGAAGATGATTACAATGAGGCTCTGAAGTCCTTTTTACAATAAACAACAATGTCAAAATCCCTAGACATCCAAAAAACCTAACCCTAGGAGATGAAGCACCAAAAGTCATGTGGGCCCCATTTGGTTAAGTTAGTACATCAACTTCCTAGGCTCGTAAATTTTGCATGCGATATTTGTTTTAGGCGCATAATATCCCATTGGAAAGGTCTATCCGAGGACTACACATTTTGTTGCTATCTATCAAAGTTCATTCAAAATGTGGATATCCCTAAAAAATGATGTTTAGGGCCTCAAAATGGCTCTGCAAGTTAGAGACCTGAAAACTAGGGAAAAAACTGCAAAACTAGAAAATTGCCAAAATGAGCCAGTTAGAATAGGTGGGAGTCCACCGAAATCCATCTAGATCAGAGAGTTTATATCTCCACACCTAATCCAAGCCCCTAGCCTAAGCTATTGGTGAACCCTAGAAAAAGTGTTACTAATATAGTTTAGATTAGCGTGCTCATTTTAGGGGCTTTTCTTACTCAAGAAACATAAGTGCAACTTATGTTATTTGAGACTCTTCTGAAAAATAAACTAATTAGAACATTGGAAAACAAGAATTTATACTCATTCTACAAATGAAAAGGAGTTTCAAGAAAAAAGCATGAAAAATCTTTCAAACATAAAAATGCAATATTTTCTCCTTTCCATGCAAAATGCATAATGAAAATTTCGAGTGAAACAAAAGAGAAAATGAAAGGATTTTATTTATTATTTTTCTTTTGAAATGATTTCAAGATGAGAAGAAAACACAACCCTATGCTAATTTCTTTTTCTTTTTCAAATAACAATGCAAAGCAAATGCAAAGAAAGAAAGAGACCTAAAAAACTAGTTTTTTATTTTTATATTCTTCCAATCAAATAAAAACTAATAAAAGATGCTAAAAGAAACCGCAGAAACTGCATAACTCATTTTTCTTAAAATTTAAGCTAAAAATAAGCCAAAAATGCTTGGAAACATAGAGATACATGAGGATTCTTTTATTTATTTCATAAACAATCTGAGCCTGCAAACTGTCTAAACCCCAAACAGCAAAAGCTTCTGGAACCCAGGAAGACCTCGAAACCATAACTTTCTTGTAGAAAAAGGAAAATATTTTTGAATTCTTTTTCGAAAACAATAGAGATGTATGTTTTGCACAACCAGTGTGTGTATGTACATGGGTTGTGTATAATTCATAACACGTATGTACACGTGCTAAATAGAGAATAGGTTCCGTACACCTCTATAAATTTAAAAAAATAAGAAAAACATTTGGATAGAAAACTTGGGAAAGGGAAGCTGGTGAGAACCTGGAAGGTGACCAGAGACCCAACCTGACTCAGAACACTCAGAAACAACTAAAACTCAAATCAAACCAAGATCTCCCACAAAGACCCTAGAGAGACTCCCTAGTGGAGTTGCCACTTCTGCTATGGGGAAATTCCCCCTAAACTGGGTCTAAGGAATAGGCGAAGAAATAACTCACTTAAAAGACTAACTTATCTATAATCTACCCCAAAACAATCTAGACTAAGTTATAAGAGAAAGAGATAAAAATAAGGTTAAGAAGGGCACCTTGAATCCTTACGGTTGATGTAGACCTCTTCTGCTTGATGTTGCCTCTTAGATCACATATATCCTCCCAAAGATGACCGGCAGGGGGTTAAGAATACAACACAACAACATATACAATACCTAGTAATCACTTAAAGGTCTAAATATAGATATAAATGATAAAATACACAAGAACATGTACACATAAATTTTTGGGACAAATTAAATCTCTTTTATTCATATACAAGATGAAAGGTTAGAACCTTTGCTTGCAGACACCACTCTATGAACCAAGTTTAGGCTCCTCTTTCATGGAACGAAGTGCACCAATACCATATAAGATTCTCACAACCAACATGCCATAAAGGCAAGAAGGAAGGGTTGCATAGGGAGAATGGCTGGAGGGGAAACATGAGGCTAAAACTCAGAGTAAGATGCAAAAATTGGGTAATGAGAGGGAAAGGATTTCGGCAGAGTTTTCTTATTCTCTTGGTCATATGTCTAAATGACTCCCCTAGACCTATTTTTATATGAGAAAAGGATGGTTATTCAGTTTGGGGGCGGGATACAAAGGGTAAAATGGATAGCAAACTCTCCATAGCTCGTAAAAACCACCAGAATCTGTGAGATTTTATATTTTTTACAACTCTTGGAGGTAAACATAGGATACTTATCATGAAACAAAAATATGTACAAGGGATAAATAACATGAAACACGGGTGTGTACAAAGACTAATAGTGCAATAGGGCGCATACATTATCCAAAATGTGTTTTTTTAGAAGGAAACCTCAACAATATGTTTGGAAAAGTATGCAAATGGATGATCCAATGTCTTGGATGCATAGATGTGGAATTTTCGGACTATAACATCGGGTAAGAAGCCTTTGGTTGCACATCTCAAAGTATTTGGTTGTGATGCATTTGTGAATGTTCCCAAGGAAAAGAGGAGAAAGATAGAAAAGAAGGAAGTCAAATGTATTTCATTGGATATAAATAAGGAATGAAAGGATATAAACTTTGGGATCCTGCATCAAGGAGAAAAATGTACAATTGAGATATGGTATTTAGAGAAGTCAGAGGTAAGACCGATCATGAGGAAATTTTTCAAACCGAGAATAATCCTGAGATGGTGTGGCTGGAAATGAGGAATGAAGAAGACAATTCAGATGAGTAAATTGAATCATAGGAATATGTGGAACAACTAACTTCGGTGATAAGGAGGTAAAAAAGAGTAAGAAATCTAGTCGAAAGGTATAGTCTGCTTGAATTTTGTTCCACATTCGGGTTAACTGCCATCGATGATAAGCCCAATTTGGTCGGGGAAGAGTTCGACTTGGTAGAGGGTAAACTTTGGAAGGATTCCATGGTTGAAGAGATGGAATCCTTGTACAAGAATGAGATGTCGGATTTAGTAAGGTTACCTAGTGGAAGAAATCCTTTCGGTAGAGAATGGGTATTGAAGAAGAAGATGAATGTTGTAGGAAAAAACAAGAACTTCAAAGCTCGACTGGTAGAGAAAGGTTATTCCCAATTTCAGGGAGTCGAATTCGGTGATATTTTTTCCCCTATTACAAAATTAAATTCCATTAGAGTACTAAATTATTTGGTTGCAACATTCAATCTGGAAATAGAATAGATGGATGTTAAGACAATGTTCCTACATGGGGATCTAGAAGAAGAAATCTACATGAAACATCCTGAAGGATTTGTAGTAAAGGGAAAGCAAGAGTTGGTGTGAAAACTGAAAATATCCCTTTATGGTCTAAAGAAATCACAAAGGATGTGGTACCATAAGTTCGACACATACATCCTTAGTTTGGGATTTGTGAGAAGGAAAGCTAATCATTGCATATATTCCAAGGAAGAAGATGGGTGTTTCATATATGTATCTTTGTGTGTCGATGACATGTTGCTAATTGGAAACAACATGGATGCAATAAAATAGGTGAAGAAACAACTATCCTCCACGTTTAACATGAAGGATATCGGTGCATCTAACTTCATTTTGGGAATGGATATTAAGAAAGATAGAGCCTATAGAAAGATCAGGTTGAATTAGAAAAAGTATATTGAAACAGTTTTGAAATAGTTCAACATGGAAGATTGCAAACCAATGAAGGTGTCAATTTCTGTGGGACAAGGCTAACTATTGAACAATGTCAAAAGACACAAGAATAAATATAGGACATGACGTGTGTTCCCTATGCAAGTTTTGTTGGTAGACTAATGTATGTGATGGTCTGCACTAGACCAGACATTTCCCATGCAGTGGGAGTGTTGAGAAGGTAAATTTTGGCACCTGGAAAGGAGCACTGGACAACTGTCAAGAGAGTATTTAGGTATTTGTGTGGCTCGAAGGACTATGCTATATGTTTCCAAGGAATACCTAAAGGTGACCATGGTAAATTAAATGTACATGTCTTTGTTGACTCCAAATGGGATGGATATATGGATCGATGGAGGTTGACCAATGGATATGTATTCATGATGTTCAATGGAGAGAGAAGATGGATGAGTAAGCAACAAGAGCTCCTATCCTTGTCAAGAACAAAAGAAGAATACATGGTGGGCACTCATGGAAGAAAAGAAGCGGTGTGGTTGCAAAGGATTTGTTCAGGAATTGGGTTTGAGAAAAGTGATATGAAGATAAGTTGCGACAGTCAAAGAGAAATATTTCTAGCAAAGAATCCTGCTTATCATTCAACGACTAAACAAATTGATGTACAATACCATTTCATAAGAGATATGGTGGAAAGTAACAAGGTGTTTCTAGAGAAATTAGACACGTTGGAAAACATAGCAGACTCATTAACCAAGTTTGTGAGTGTTGTGAGTTCTCTTGGTGCAGAGAGGCAATGGGCATTATTTCCCTGGGTTTGTGAATGAAATTTTAGGAATCTCTTGCTTACAACAAATAAGAAAACAAGTGGGAGAATGTTGGGTTGTCATATTCTTTGCAGTGAAAGTCTATTCGAGGTGGATCGAATGATGGTCAAAGTCAAGGTGTATTGATAGCAGGTCAATATTCAAGCTAGATCGACAACAAGTCAAAGGTCATGGTTAGTCAATGGGTAAATTAAAATTTGAAAGTTGAGGTGTTTTGACATGGTAAAGTCATCAAAAACAAGTCTAAGAGGTCAACCAACAAGAGGTTGACAGGTGTCATATACCCACTACCTCAATCAAATTTTTCCTTGATTTCTGCTAAATCAGAGCCCCTCAATTACCTACAGAGGCCTAGCGCAAGCTATATCTTTCTCCCTCTCTGTTCCCATGTGTTCATGGGTCATGATTGTAGTTCAAATAATCATGGTGCCTCTTTGTATTTCACGCCTCAGCGCTACAGGGGTGTCAAATCGTTCGACTATGCAACCGCCAAACCTCGATAGGGCTAGCAACCGGCCAATAGGGATGAATCCCAACAGGGCTAGAGAACAACCATATGAGAACATGCCCCATCGCAAAATTAAGTGGCGTACAGGTGGCAGAGGGGAAAATGTGACATGGTAGTCGACAAGACAGGAGGGGGCCCCACTTCACACACCACACTATTCCGGACCCCTCCCCCCCCCCATTAAAGGAAAAATAGCAAGGGGGGTCCGGAATTCACCTGAGCACCATTGATCAAGGTGAATTAATCTCAAGCGTTTGAGAGTTGCACGTTTGATTCTAGACCCCC
>ML779010.1:338807-392353 GCA_009831015.1 Picea engelmannii | reverse complement strand
TTGGTCTATTTTGATGGTGATAAACTTGTAAACTCTTGAATTGATTATTCTATAAGAAATGTTGTTGGGTTTTCTTCCAAGATTGGTTTTGGTTTTCCTAGGATAAATTATTGTGTTCTTGTGTCTACTGTGCATGGTTAATAATTCTAGATCTTGTTATTTCTATTGCATTGTAATAGTTGAGATTCTTAGTGCATAGTTATTCTATGATAACTGTGGCATGAAACAAAATTTTGCATTGAAATTATGAAACAATAACTATCAAATCTGAGAATCAGAGAATTCAACAAGGATGTAGTAAGGTAGTTTCCATGAGAACAAGTGATAAGTCGGCTCCATCAAATGAACATTTCCAATCCATCTAGTGCAACATAAGGGATTTCAATGGAGGTATGTCTATACAACATTGATTTATGTTCCTCGAAAGGTGAGGAGGTCAGTAGAAGCATTGGATGTCTTTCATGTGATGTGTGTCCTTCCAAGCTAATAATGTGGAATTTCTACATTGAGATCCTCGGCTTGAACCAAATGTTGTCGTCTATAAAGTTGTCTTAAATTCCCATGTTCCTTGGATGTAATGGAAAGGATTCTTTTGGGTGTTGCAACAAATGAGGCAAAGTGGGTCCAAAGTTTTTCCAAGATGATTTGAATGGGGCCAAAGGATGGCTTGAAGCCCAAACCATTAGAAAGGATGTGCATAATAGATTCAAGGGTGCAATACAAATCCCAAGCAATATGGGATAACTTCATGAAGGTCAAATATGGAAGATGGCCCATGGAGAAAGAAAATACATGTTGAAACTCAAGAGAGAGGTAGCATCACCGTGTTATAGAGTTTTGTTGCTTCTAGTGATTATATCTCCCAAACTAGGAAAAAATATTTTAACACCCCATTTTAGATAACATAAAAACCTTTCAAATGATTTATAATGCACCCTCTAAAATGTATTGTAGATTCCATTGTAGTTTTTCAAAGTTAACATAAGAGGCACATGCTTCATTCTATCCATGAATTGGTGATATTATGGTTGGGAAACTGTAGGTAAGATAAGAGAGGGATGTAATGAGGTAACCCAAGATTGTAAATGTTGACTGAAAATTTTTAGGTCGTGCTATGCTTGTGTGAAGATACAAGAACACTTTATGTTAGAGGGATAAGTGTAGAGGAACACAAAATATGCCTAAAAGTAAAATATTTCAGAAATAAAATAAAATTTCGTCACAAATGAAACATTCACAAATTAAGTAATCCCTTTTTAAGTTTGGATATAATGGGTTTTGTATCGTAGCAAAAGAAGATTGTAATCGACCAACAACTCTTCACCTGTCATTATTGTTTTCACTGCACATACAAATATGCTTTTACCTTCACGCTCCTCAAAAATGCAATTGGGTTCCTTTCTTGTCGTCCCAGTCCTTGTACTGTTTATAAGACCTGCAATATTCCCCGATGCCTTTGGTCGTCCATCAATATACATAGTCACTCCTTTATTCCTATTATTGTCTTTGAGTTGTATATAATTTGTGGCGAGTGTGTATCTCTGCATACTAGGCATATATTGGACCAGCCTCAACCATACTCCATAAGTGTAACATGGTCCAACATACTCAAAAAATTCAACTAATCCACCATATTTTACCTTTATGTTGTCCATGGAGAATAAACCAAGGCCATGGATGGATGACAGAGCAATGCGATAAATCCTCTCATTAACATAGAAGTCAATTTCCAGCTCGAGGAGTTCATTGGGTACCCACTATTTCAGTAGGTGTTTTTACCTCAAGGGAACCTCGATGTCACCTATGCTCTCATCGTCATAAGAGCATGATCCTCCTTCAGCAAGAAAGAATTTCATGCACCTACCAAACTTTCTTTTGACCTTTTCACCTCTAGTTAATTTCACCTTGTAACATGTGTTGGATATGTTCTCCCTTGTCCCTCTCGAAATTTCATCGCTTGAGCTAGATGATAGGTCTAATAGATACATATTTGGTTGTACCTACACTCAATCAAGGGAGAAGGAAATGTTAAGCCAACGATATTCATATTATAATATAGCTGAAGATAAACATTGAAAATATAAATTGACATTGAAAACTTTTTCATCTAGGGTTGGAGCCAAACCTTTGAGAAAACACAAAGTATTTCTTCACTCAATATTTTGGGTAGGTGTTCATGGGCCAAAATTGTCTAGGAAGACAGAAGAAATAATTTTGAATTTCCCATCTAATTTGTAGCCCACCTCTAATTTATGAGAACCCATGAGGGATTTCATCATGCTAGTTAGTAGGTTATATGGTGAAAAGGATTTCTCTTATATGCAAAAGCATTGGGTTCCCTTGATACACCAAATGTTGAAGAAGGCAATTGTAATATAGATGACTAGAGAAAATGATTGTTATATTTGAGTAGAACAAAGGTAGAAAAAGACCTTATAGAAGTTTCGTGGGTTTATATTACATCATGATCTAAGGAAACAATCCTTACCCTTCTTGAATTCATGCTACACATGTGGGGTGGAACCAGTGGTAGAAGAACCCAGTTTCTGATGCAATGAATTTTGGTGACAATAATGATTTTGTTCATGGTTCCATTTTGACCATAATTTCAAGTTTTGGTACCTCCAAATTCATCCATATTTTAGAAAAACCTAAAATCCACCAAATTGATTAGAATTACCAAAAGTTGAAACCCAATTGAAATTTTTGCAAGAGGGTTGTTTTGTGTATATATTTTTTGACTTTGTATTAGGCCATTAGATAGCACCACAATACCCAATAACCAAGAGAAGAAGACTTTGTAGGAATAGCTTCAAATAGATGGCACAAAGATGCCCAATATTGTCCTTTCTTTCTTCAATATGTTCATAATTGTTACAAATTGATACCCATAAAGAAAAAAATTGTTTTTTTCTTCATATGATGGGAAACATGTCAAAATGATAATGATGTGGTGTTGACTAGGTTGACTAGTGCTTATGTCAAGACTTAAAACCTAGATCTTGAGTGTGCATAA
Organism: Picea engelmannii; assembly: GCA_009831015.1. Lineage (NCBI taxonomy): Eukaryota > Viridiplantae > Streptophyta > Pinopsida > Pinales > Pinaceae > Picea > Picea engelmannii. The sequence goes on along the minus strand of ML779010.1, from coordinate 389,337 downwards.
GGTGATCAAATTGGAATAAACCTTCCTCATTTTAAGGGAGATAGTTACACTTTTGGGTATACATGTAGATGATCCTATGGATTGGTATATAACATATGTTCTTTCCATATAGGCTCACATATCTGAGGTAGATTGAATCAATTTTAAACTTGCATATTGAATTAAGGTTTGGAGAGTGATTATAGAACTAAACTTGATGAATTTAAAGACATGTTATGATGTTTTATGTTCAAACTTTTATGCTAGTTGGGCTTGTAGAATAGATGATGCCAGAGACTATGACTTTAGTTATTTATGTGGTTTTCTAATTAGGGAACAATAAAAATTTCTTAATGAGGGTAAACTTGAAAATTAGAAACATTACCAACTTCTTAAGGGAAAAGTTGACAGAATTCCAGAGAAAGAGATCGGGAATACAATTGAGAGAAAGATGGTGGATATTACCTGATAAGGACTATGTCAACAAAATCGAGAAGAAAAAGCATGATGATCAGTCATCAATTAAAAAAGGTAAGAAGAAAAAGACATGCCTATACTATGGAAAGGTAGGAAAAATTAAGAAGACTTGTTGGATCATATCATGATATATGTGATGTAAGCAATGCATGAATGTAAAATCAATCATAAAAGGAATTGTAAGAGATGTCTCTACTTTTAAAAAGATAGTTTCTAATGAGGTAAATGGACTAGATTTGGGATCTAGAATCAATGTCATAGGTTTAACAACTTGATAATCTAGAGTTTCCAAACCTTGATTCTATATGCTAAATTTGATCACTCCACAACCTAGTTATATCTCTTGGGTATATTTTGCATATATGTTAATTCTATATATCCTAAATTTAAGCTTCAAATAAAGTGTTTTATACCCTAATTCACCTTCTAATTCTTGATTGACAAACATGCCAAGTTACCAAGGCTAATTTTGCCAAGAAAATCTTAGGCTCTGCTTTATCCAATATTGGCATGTGAATAAAGCCAAAAAACTAATTTGACCTTTTGTGATATATTTTCCAATCCTTGCATGCAATTTCATTTTTCAAGGGAGTTATGGAGGTAGCTTGGACTCAATTTTGACAAGAAAAGTGATAGTGGGCAAGAAGACAGTGAATTAAAGAATATAACAATAGCAAAAGTGATTATACAAATGATGGAAAAGGATACAAAACAATAGGTTTTAGTATATATTTTAAACAACATATTGCTTGAATGCATTCACAGGAAGATGATTAGCCTTCTTGGTAGCCATATGACCTTTGAATTCAATGGATCATGGACAATGTTTGTATCTTCAATGATTATTCATAAGCATGAGGTCTTTCCCATAGTTAATTTCAATCATGGATATAAGGTTTTTACCATGTTACTACAATAGTTTTATTGTGTATATTTGGAGGGTAATTCACATGACTCATCATTATTATCTAGTAGCAATGATCCCTATCTATGAGCACAGTAGAAAGACATTTCAAACAATAGTTTGGTGCACCATTACTTTCTTATCCTAAGGGTTGTATCAAGGAAATGTAACCAATGTCAACCAATGTCAAGGGAGAGAAATAATGGCCTTATGTCCTAAATGAAGAGTCTCAAGTCAAGAACCAAAAGGAAAAACCATGAATATTCTCAAGTTGTGTCATTGAAATCATCCTTGAACCATGAAACAGGACCTTCATAGGGTATATTTGGCCTACTAGAGGGATATGGGTGCCATGATTAAACCACAACAAAGGCCCTAAAAAATAACATGTCTCGGTTCCACACATCGCATAGTTATTGTGTACATCATGGTTAGGGTTTTGTAGCACGTGAGTGGGATATGAGGAAAACCACATGATCTCTCACTTCAATGTCTTTGGCATAATATTTGGACATGAGTGTCATTTATATGTGTTGCACACTACATATGGGTCTTGGGGCTAAGATTTAGTCATCACATGCAAAGACTAAGATAAACAAAATGGAGGCTAATATGTTAACAAAAATTTATTTATATTTTGTACTCGAATTCCATGGCATTTAATTATTTTCTTTGTGAAGCCCTAAAATATGTATCACATAGATTTGAAGATTCATTTACCGATTTTGGCAGCATAGCTCCTCTGTCGAATTGGGGCCCTCCTTTATCTCCTTTGTCGAAAAGGGGCCCTCCTTTATCTCCTCTGTCGAATCGGGGCCCTCCTTTACTTCCTCAGTTGAATCGAGGCCCTCCTTTATCTCCTTTATCTCCTCATGAGTGATATTTGTTGAGAGGGGAGCTATGACAGTCAGGATACTAGGGTGTCGATTTTGGCCACTATCTCCTCTGTCTCCTATGTTGAGTCATAGCTATGGCATTCAGGATACTAGGGTGTAGTGATCGGGAAGAATGAGCTAGGGAGAAAGGGTGCAATCGAGAGTTAGGGAGCTAGAGAAATCAAGATCTAGGGTGCATTCCAGATATGAGAGATAGGGATATGGAGCTCATGCAAACCTATGGATATTGAGGGTAGTTCTATGGAATTCGGGATACTAGGGTGTAGTGATCAGGAGGAATGACCTAGGGAGAAAGGGTGAAATCGAGAGCTAGGGAGCTAGAGCAATCAAGAGCTAGGGTGCATTCGGGAGATGAGAGCTAGGGATATGGAGATTGTGCAAACCTATGGAGCTCGAGGGTAGTTGATCGAATGTTACAATGTCGAGGGAAGTCAAGATATTGAGCCTGCGCAAACCAGTTTTTGGTTATATATTTTATATAATATATAAATTATAAATATATATTATATATAATATATAATTTATATATTTATAATTTATAATTTTTCTCATATAAATATCTCCCATTCAATTTGTGGTCTTATTTTTCTCTATATTGTATTGTTTTTGCTAGTATTCATCATAGTTATTCTATTTTTCTTTGCATAATATATTTGTTACTTTACACAGATTATGACCCTGAAGATGCTAAACCCCTAATACACTATGAACTCAAATCCACTAACCCCTTGATACAATTATCACTTAACCCTTATGATTCTTGATGCAATCATCTCCTAAAAAATTAAGACCTGTAACTCCTATGTATCAATGATGTAATCTTCCCTTCAAGACACTAAGACTTCTAACACACTAACCCCTTAATACACTATGACCCCAAACACATTAGTCCTATAATAAACTAAGAACATGAACACACTAAATCCCTAATAAACTATTATATCAACACACTAACACCCTAATATACTAATCTTCTAATACACTATGATGATACCTAACAATTTATCCCCTTGACACATTATTCCCCTTAATTCATACACCCCTTGATGTAATCATCCCCTAATAACTTGTGGATTTGAAAAAACTAACACCCTAATAAACTATAGTCACTAAGCATTATGAGCCCAAACCAAAAATACCTCCCTAATCATTATTAACCTTGACATGGTCACCCCTTGACAAATTGTGGCCCCAAAGACATTAATGACCTTATACACTGATCTATTTATATATTTTTCCCTTGACCATTATGTCCCTTGATGTGATCACCCACTCAAAAATTATGATCCTTAACTCCTATGTCACACGATGTAATCACCCCTTTAATACACTATAACTTTGTATTCACTAACCCTCTTAATACACTATGACTTTGAATGCACTAACCCTATAATGCATTGTTGTGCTTCTTATATGTTTAGTATAATTCACTCATTAATTATCAATCCGGGATTCATAATCAATAGAGTTACAAGACACTAGTAAGAAAGATAATTTCTAATGTCATGAGTATAGAACTAGCTAGATTATGCATGCTGGAAACAAATCGAAATGGAAAATTGCAATGCACTTTGGTTATATTTCACAGAGAGGATATCTACTCCATTATGGCATGATGCAGGAGCATCTCTCACATCAAGCGAGCCAGCACAGAACACAAAAGACAGTTGGAAGGCGTCCAACAAAAATGTTTGAAATTTCCCTTGAAGTTGATGCGCCAAATATAAATGAGATCATTTATTGAAGGTGCCTTGGTATAATGTAATCAGACCTTGAGCGCCCCGCTCTCGTCTAAAGTAGATGGAGGCATTTATAGTAGTTTTTGCAGGTAGATAAGATTTTTAATTCTAGATTAGACTGTTTGAGAGCGCAAGAGGGAAACGAGATATAGACACCCTCATTGTGCATTGTAACATAATTCAAAAGGAATAGTTAGAAGAATCCAGAGCATAGAGAAGAGAAGTAGAGAGTTGTGCAAAAACACCCATGTATAGTTATTTGGATTAATAGAAGAGTTTAATTCAAATTCATGGAGTTGTGTTTGTTTTCTGTGTATGTATGTTGAATGCTATGCTCATGAGTATTTAATTCCTGTTATGAATTTACTATTATGCTATGTATATGATTTCATGTGTTGAGATTGAAGTCTGAGAGGAAGTGGAATGAGTTTCAATTGTTTCTCTATCTGAGCAAGAATTCCTGCAAGGAGTGTAGTTGAAGTCATCTGCAAGGAGTGCATTGACAGAAGGCTTATATAGTTTAATTCTTGTTCTCGTTCACCCATAAGTGAAATTGGGTTATAGGAGCCCTGCAAGGAGTGCGCAGGCCAAGTGAAGACTCAAAATTGTGAATCTGAGTGAAGTATTGAAGGGCTACTGCTGCAGGTGTGCGCATAGTCGAAGAGTTCTTAGATATTTTGAAATATCTGAAGATTTCCACAAGAAGTGCATGCAAGGAACCTCTTTGAGGTTGAAAGTGTGAGAAATCTCAGGAGGGATAAGGCTTTCAAGTTCGTCGAGAAGAAGCACAGAGAGGCTGTACCGTGGAGTGTTTGAACAGGCACTGCAAAGTTCAGCGTAGGAGGACCAGCTTTCATAAAGAAATACTGGGTTCACTCGTAGAATACATCCAAGAGGAAGGTAGATGGTTAGGATCTTGTGGAGAAGATTGGAAAAATCCCGTCAGCCGTTGGATAGGTCAAAGGAGTGAGGAGGTTACAGCTGCGTTTGGAGTTAAAACTCTAAGGGTCGTGAGCCGTTGGATCATGGATCAGTTACCCATCATCTGTCTGATCTGGCAAGAGTTGCAAAGGGTTTAAACCCTCATGAGCAGAGTAAGAATCCCAAAGAGGCATCGGGATTCATGAGAGCAGAAGATAGGGAACTTCCATAGAGAAAACCCTAGGAAGATCGGGATTGTCCATTTGTGGAGACGCGTGGCAGATATCAAAGCGTCAGAATTACATGGATTAGAAGCCGGGGAAATCCATCGTGAAAAGCCCAATGATTTTAGAGTCATCCATCTGTTGGGATAGGTGGCAGGGGATCGAGAGTTCATCGGCATTTCAGAGTTCCAGAAGACAAGAATCCGTGACCAGGAGAACCCCAAAATGGTGAAAGGATCATAGCCATAGGATCTCAAGGAGGACACATGTCGCATGGCCACCAGATTGGGATTGTGGTCATCGAAGTTCAGGTAAGTGAAATTTCATGGTTTTGTAAAGTAGAAAAACCTGAGGGTTGATCTGAACCTTCCATCATTTGGGACACGTGTCAGAAATCCGAAGAGAGTCGAAAATCGACATATCGAAAATCTTGAGGGCAAGATAATATTGCACCTTGAAATCATGAAACGCGATACTCCAACAGGTTAGGGAAATTGTGTGGGGCCAAGGAGGAGTCGACGACGTGGACAGGTGGCAGCCATCGGAGCCATCAGGAAAAGTCCCGACAAGTGGGTCGTCTGTCAGTGTTTGGGTCATCGGGATATCGGAGATCCCGGTGACAAAGTTTTTATGCACTTTGGATTCGCTAAGTATGAAACCCTAATAGGGAAGAAGGTGCCACCATGCGGCCAGCTATCAGCACGCCGAAATGGAGGGAAGCACCATTGTGGGAGCCAGCTGTCCGAATAGCGGTGAATTGGGATTTGAGGAATCGTGAGTCCTGAGGACAATGGTATTTTGACATTGGTAAGTCCAAAACTCTGATGAGGAATATGACTGTGGTCATATAAGGAGAGGTCACGTGGACCAAGAACTTAGTCTGGAGGGCTAAAAGAAATTTGAGTGCATCGGTAATTTGAATTCAGAAACCCTGACGAGAAGGAATATAAGGTTGTGGTCTTATAGGAAAGGGTCATGTGGACTAAAGGTTTAGCCAGGTGGGGCTAAGGAAACAAGGGAGCGTATCGAGGATCAGGGATCGATGAAGCAAGTGGCATGGATCTCACAAGAGTGGAAATCTCGATAGGAGGAACCCCGATAACAAAAAGGCCAGCATTGATTTAGAAGAAAGGGAGACCCAGTGTTTAGTTGTTGTGGGTGGAAAATTTCTCGATAGGGAAATAGAAGAACCTTTTAGTTCTTTGGGTTGAGGGAGAAGGAGAGATCCTATGAGCGGACGTGTCTAGGGGCGCACCTACATCAAGTGGTATCAAAGCTTAGAAAAGCTTCTTTTCTTTCTATAGCAGAGAAAAAGGAGAATTCACCATGCCGCCAATGAGAAGAGATAGACAATCGCCCGATCCAGAGGAGGAAAGGGAAATGTCCAGAGGAAGGAGTAGGAAAGTGCAGAATCTAGGAGTGGAAAGAGAACTACATGACTTACGCGCTATGATTGTGGACATGGATATAAGGCAATGACGCAAAGCTGATGAAGGAGATATCAGTGAGTCCGAAAATGAAGATGATGCTGGACATGGAAGAGAAGAAATCCCAGCAGGGGATGCAGCAAATGAGCACTTACTCAAAGCTGTTGCAAGAATGGGTGCAAAGGTGAAGATGGACATTCCATTTTATGAGGGAAATCTAGATGTAGAAGATATTCTAGACTGGATTAGAGCTCTAGACACTTACTTCGAATATGAAGATATTGAAGAGGACAAGAAGGTAAGGCATGTCATCATGAGATTAAAAGGACATGCAGCCTTGTGGTGAAATGAACTACAAGATGACAGGCGTTGCCAAGGCAAGTAGAAAATTAAGAGCTGGGACAGGATGATCGCAAAGATGAAGGCAAAATTTATTCCCAGGGACTATCAAATTTCTCTATTTAGGAGGATGCAAAACCTGAGACAGAAGATGATGACAGTGAAGGATTGTACTGAGGAATTTTACAGGCTGAATATCAGGGCAGGTCATCATGAAAGCAATGACGAAAAAGTGGCCAGGTATATGAATGGCCTAAGATATGAGATTCACGATGAAATGAGCATGGCAACCATCCAAACGGTGGAGGATGCTTACCAAATGGATTTAAAGGTCGAAGAGAAGTTGAGATGTAAGAAAGGTCAGCGAGGCTGAGGCAGAAGTCAGCTTAGAGGCAAATCAGTTTCCCAGGAAAAAAACCAAAAGCCCAGGGACGACTGGAAGAAACCTCAGACTCGGACAGAGAGAGGTGGAAGCTCACAGCGAGGGAGATATGTTGAACAAGGAGAACGACATATTGAGCAGAGAGGAGGATATGCTGATAATAATAGGTTTCCTCGTACCAGAGATAGAGGAAGAGGAAGAGGTGGAGTAATCACATGCTTCAGATGTGGAAAAAATGGGCACAAGTCATTCGACTGTCCAGATAAAAAGAGAGAAACTGGAGAAGCTCACATCAACAAGGCACAGAGGCGAGATGTTGAGGCAGAATATGCTAAAGGTGGAAGATCGTTGGTGATGCGGAAATTCCTTTTGATTCCAGAGAAGGAGATGGAGAATTCAACGCAGAGGAACAATTTTTTTAGTTCTACTTGCAAGACCAAGAATAGAGTGTGCAAGGTCATTGTGGACAGTGGAAGTGTAGATAATCTCATTTCAACCGAGATGGTAGAAAAGCTGGAGCTAGAAATGACTGATCATCCAAGTCCATACAAAGTTTCGTGGCTACAAAAAGGACATCAGGTATATATCACTAAACAGTGCTTAGTTGACATTAAAATAGGAGGATATAATGATAAGATTTTATGTGATGTTATTCCTATGGATGTTTGTCATCTATTGCTGGGTAGGCCATGGAAACATGATAAAAATGTGATTCATGATGGGAGGATGAACACATACACCCTGGAGAAGAATGGGAGAACTCACATGTTGCATCCAGTTAAGGATAAGGAAGTGAAACCGGAGGTAAGCAACATAGTACTTCTCATGAGTGGGAAGGAACTTCTTACAGAAGTTAAGAAGAAGGAGGATCCACAATTCTTTGTGGTTAGAAAACCGAGAATTGTTCTGACTAGCACAAGAGTGGATGATTTTCTAGAAGAAGTTTAAGGACTGCTGGAAGAGTTCGTTGATATTGTAGCGGACGAATTACCTCGTTCGTTGCCACCGATCATGAGTGTGATTCATCATATAGATGTCATACCAAGAGCTAGTTTTCCAAACAAATCCACATACAGATTGACGCCGCAACAGAATGAGGAGGTTAAAAGGCAGGTCCATGATCTATTGGACAAAGGATTAGTCAGGGAAAGCATGAGTCCGTGTGTTGTTTTGACGGTACTCAGTCCGAAGAAGGACGGAGGTTGGAGGATGTGTACCGATTCAAGGGCGATTAACAAGATAACCATTAGGTATAGATTTCCATTGCCAAGGATGGATGATTTGATGGATTTCTTAAGTGGAGCAAATTTTTTTTCAAAGATAGATTTGAAGAGTGGATATCACCAGATTCATATGAGAGAAGGTGATGAATGGAAAACAACATTCAAGACAAATGAAGGTTTGTATGAATGGCTTGTTATGTCATTTAGCTTAACAAATGCACCAAGTACCTTTATGAGGTTGATGAATGAAGTCTTGAAGGATTTCATCGGAAAATTTGTTATCGTATATCTGGATGATATATTGATTTTCAGAAAAACAGAAGTTGAACATCTAAAGCATTTATCCATTGTGATGAAGAGATTACAGCAAGAGAAGTTGTTGATAAACATGAAGAAGTCCTCATTGATGAAGACAGAACTCATTTATTTGGGGTTCGTTATTTCGGCAAATGAGTTGAGGATGGATCCAGATAAGGTGGAGGTAATCAAGAATTGGCCATCACCGAGGAACCTATTTGAGGTGAGAATTTTTCATGTTTTGGCTAGTTTCTACTGGAAATTCATTAGAAATTTCAGTGGAATTAGCGCAGCAATGATGGATACAGTGAAGAAGAGACATAAATATTTTCACTGTACTGAAGAGGCTGAAAAGAGTTTCAATTTGTTGAAACGGAAGATTACGGAACAACCAATTCTGGTGTTGCTGGATTTTCAAAAGACATTTCAGGTAAAATGTGATGCAAGCGAGTTTGCAATAGGAGCGGTCTTAAGTCAAGATGACAAACCAATTGCATATTTCAGCGAGAAGTTGAATGAGGCAAAAGAAAAATACTCCACATATGATAAGGAATTTTATGCCATCATCCAGGCATTGAAAAAATGGAGGCACTATTTGATTCTGAAAGAATTTGTTTTGTATAGTGATAACCATGCATTAAAATTTGTGACTCGACAGGAGAAGTTGAATCAAAGGCATGTTAAGTGGGTCGAATACATGCAAAATTTCACTTTTGTAACTAAGCATATTCCGGGTACTGCTAACAAAGTGGTTTATGCTTTGAGCAGGAAATGTTTGCTGATGCAGGAGTTCAAAGTCCGGACGTTAGGCTTTGATGGTCTCAGAGACATGTATGCAGATGACCAGGATTTTAAGGAGGCGTATGAAGAAGTTGAGAATCCGGTTCTCAGAGATAGAAGCCCTTGGACAGACTATATGATCCAAGATGGATTATTGTTCAGAGGCAATCAGTTGTGTATTCCAAATTGTTCCATGAGGGAGAATCTGCTGAAGGAGAAACACAACAAAGGATTGGCAGGACATTTTGGTCATGACAAGACATTCGCGAAGCTGAGCGGGTCATACTTTTGGCCAGGGATGCGAGTAGAGGTCAAAAGGTTTGTAGACAGATGCATAATTTTCCAGCATTCAAAAGGAAGGAAGCATAATGCGGGTTTTTATCAATCATTTCCCATACTTGAGAGTTCGTGGGATGAAATTACCATGGATTTCATATTGGGATTGCCAAGGATGCAACGAGGATTTGATTCGATCTTCGTGGTAGTGGATAGATTTTCCAAGATGGCACATTTTATCCCATGTCATAAAACCAGTGACGCGACACACATCATGAATTTGTTTTTCAAAGAAGTCGTTCGACTTCACGGCTTACCAAGGAGTATTGTTTCGGACAGGGATACGAAGTTCTTAGGGCACTTTTGGAGGACATTATGGAAGAAGCTGGGGACTAACTTGTTGTTTAGTTCAGCTTATCATCCTCAGACGGATGGACAGATAGAAGTGGTGAAAAAAAGTCTCGGAGACTTGCTGAGGAGCCTGGTGGCGGAGCACCACAGCAGTTGGGAAAATATATTTCCGCATGCAGAGTTTGCTTATAATGACTCAGTGAACAAGAGCATAGGCCAGAGTCCATTCCAGATTGTATATGGCACACAGCCGAGAGGATTTTCTGAATTAAAGGATTCAGAGCGGACTGGGACTAGGAGTGAAAGTGTCGAAGAGTTCGCAGAAGTGATGAAAGAACTTCACAGCCAGGTGAGGCAATGACTACTAGATTCAAGTCACGAATATAAGTACAGAACCGACCAGCGGAGGAGAGAACTTCAGTTCGAGGTTGGTGAATTAGTTCTGGTGCACTTGATAAGAGAAAGGTTCCCGAGAGGAACATACAATAAATTGAAAATGAAGAAAATCAGACCATGCAAGGTCTTGAAGAAAATGGGAGAGAATTCTTATAAGATTGAATTACCCAATGGAATCGAAATTTCTCCGATATTCAATGTATCAGATTTATACACATATAAACTCGAGGAGACAGGAGCAACATGTGAGCAACTGGAGGTTCAGTGGAAAAAGCATATGCTAGTTGCAGAGAAGCCACAAATGGAGCAGATATTGGATAAACGAGTGGGTAAGAAGACCAGAAGGAAAGAATAATTTGAATATTTGGTCAAGTGGAAGGGTCATCCAGTTGAAGATGCCAACTGGGAGACTGAAGTAGAGATTTTGAAGCATGAACAGACTGTGCAGGAGCTCATGGATAGGAGCCCATGAAAGTTTTCAAGCGAGGGAGTATGATGTAGGAGCATCTCTCACATCAAGCGAGCCAGCGCGGAATGCAAAAGACAGCTATGTAAGGCATCCAACAAAATTTTTTTAAATTTCCCTTGAAGTTGATGCGCTAAATATAAATGAGATCATTTATTGAAGGCGCCTTGGTATAATGTATTCAGACCTTGAGCGCCCCACTCTCGTCTGAAGTAGATGGAGGCATTTATAGTAGTTATTGCAGGTATATAGGATTTTTAATTCTAGATTAGATTGTTTGAGAGTGCAAGAGGGAAACGGGATATAGACACCCTCATTATGCATTGTTACTTAATTCAAAAAGAATAGTTAGAAGAATCCAAAGCATAGAGAAGAGAAACAGAGAGTTGTGCAGAAACACCCATGTATAGTTATTTGGATTAATAGAAGAGTTTAATTCAAATTCATGGAGTTGTGTTTGTTTTCTGTGTATGTATGTTGAATGCTATGCTCATGAGTATTTAATTCCTATTATGCATTTACTATTAAGCTGTGTATATGATTTCATGTGTTGAGATTGAAGTCTGAGAGGAAGTGGAATGAGTTTCAATTGTTTCTCTATCTGAGCAAGAATTCTTGCAAGGAGTGCAGTTGAAGTCGTCCGCAAGGAGTGCATTGACAGAAGGCTCATATAGTTTAAATCTTGTTCTCATTCACCCATAAGTGAAATTGGGTTATAGGAGCCCTGCAAGGAGTGCGCAGGCCAAGTGAAGACTAAGAATTGTGAATCTGAGTGAAGTATTGAAGGGCTGTTGCTGCAGGTGTGTGCAGAGTCGAAGAGTTCTCAGATATTTTGAAATATCTGAAGATTGTCACAAGAAGTGCGTGCAAGGAACCTCTTTGAGGTTGAAAGTGTGAGAAATATCGAGAGGGATAAGGCTTTCAAGTTTGTCGAGAAGAAGCACAAAGAGGTTGTGTCGTAGAGTGTTTGAACAGGCGCTACAAAGTTCAGCGCAGGAGGACTAGCTTTCATAAATAAATACTGGGTTCACTCGTAGAAGACATCCAAGAGGAAGGTAGATGGTTAGGATATTGTGGAGAATATTGGCAAAATCCCATCATTCGTTGGATCGGTCAAAGGAGCGAGGAGGTTACGATCGCATTTGGAGTTCAAACTCTAAGGGTCATGAGCCATTGGATCGTGGATCAGTTATCCGTTAGCCGTCTTATATGGCAGGAGTTGCATAGGGTTTAAACACTCGTGAGTAGAGTAAGAATCCCAAAGAAGCATCGAGATTCATGAGAGTAGAAGATCAGGAACTTCCATAGAGAAAACCCCAGGAAGATCGGGATCGTCCATTTGTGGAGATGCATGGCAGATATCGAAGCGCAGAGTTACGTGGACTAGAAGCCAGGGAAATCCATCATGAAAAGCTCGACGAGTTTATATCCATCCATCTTTTGGGACAGGTGGCAGGGGATCGAGAGTTCATCAGCATTTCGGAGTTTCAAAAGACAAGAATCCGTGACCAGGAGAACCCTGAAACAGTGAAAGGATCATAGCCGTAGGATCTCAAGTAGGACACGTGTCGCGTGATCACCAGATCGGGATTGTGGTCATCAGAGTTCAGGTAAGTGAAATTTCATGGGTTTTTAAAGTAGCGAAACCCGAGGGTTGATCTGAACCGTCCATCATTTGGGACGTGTGTCAGAAATCCGAAGAGAGACGAAAATTGACATATCGAAAATCCTGAGGGAAAGATAATATTGCACCTTGAAATCGTGAAACGCGATACTCCGACAGGTTAGGGAAATTGTGTGGGGCCACGGCGGAGTCGGTGACATGGACAGGTGGCAGCCATCAGGAAAAGTCCCGACAAGTGGGTCGTCTATCGGTGTTTGGGTCATTGGGATCTCGGAGATCCCAATGAAAAAGTTTTTATGCACTTTGGATTTGTGAAGTTTGAAACCCTGACAGGGAGGAAGGTGCCACCGTGCGGCCAGCCGTCAGCACGCCAGAATGGAGAGAAGCGCCATTGTGGGAGCCAGCTGTCCGAATAGCGGTGAATCAGTATTCGAGGAATCGCGAGTCCTGAGGACAATGGTATTTTGACATCGGTAAGTCCGAAACTCCGATGAGGAATATGACTGCAGTCATATAAAGAGAGGTCATGTGGACCAAGAACTTAGCCTGGAGGGCTAACAAAAATTTGAGCGCATCTCGAATTTGAAGTCAGAAACCCCGACGAGAAGGAATATAAAATTGGGGTCTTATAGGAAAGGGTCGTGTGGACTGAAGGTTTAGCCAGGTGGGGCTAAGGCAACAAGGGAGCGTATTGGGGATTGAGGATCGGTAAAGAAAGTGGCGTGGATCTCACAAGAGTGGAAATCCCGATAGGAGGAACCCCGATAACAAAAATTCCAGCATTGATTTAGAAGAAAGGGAGACCCAGTGTTTAGTTGTTGTGGGTGGAAAATTTCTCGATAGGAAAATAGAAGAACCTTTTAGTTCTTCGAGCCGAGGGAGAAGGAGAGATCCTGCGAGAGGACGTGTCTAAGGGCGCGCCTGCATCATGGCACATGCAAGTATGATATGGAGTTGGTTTGACAGATCAACTCTGCTATCTGACCCAGAAAACTAACTATGCAATCCACACTTCTGAAAGGGAAATCAATCATCAAGACATAGCATGGGTATTTAAATAGTCAATATATTGAGTATGTTGTGGTTCACAATGTGCTATTGTGGACTTCACTAGTTCTCCTTCAAATATGTCTAACCACTGCTGCCAATATTTATGTCTAAAAACCAAATTCATAAAAACAAAGCATATGCAAAAATAGAGCAAGTAAAGATCTATAAACAATTATATAACGGAAATCCTAGTCTAAGCTGTACTGCTATCATCTAACAAAGTTAAAGCTTCAACTAATTTAATGTTTACACTACTAAAAGAAAATGCTAATGCTAATCTACGAAGATGCTAACCTTTGTTGGGCGATGGGCCCTTGCCGCTTCAACAAGTCATCTACTGAAGTCTACAGTAAGCTTGTCTTCAACCCACACATTACTCTCACTCAAATCTCAAACATAACATCAAAATTTTGTTAACAACTCAACTCTTATTCAATCATAGACAATCAAGACATGGAGATAAATGACGTTCTTCTATTGGTCTTTACTAAAAATATGTTCTGCAATATCACACATTGCTTCATATGTTGGTAACATGCTAACTCTCCTACGCTTCCACCATCCTTGCCACGACTATTTAACAGTCTTAGTCGTGAAACAAAAGGAGGTGACATGATTTTCAAATCAGTCAAATGTTTAAATTTAATTATTCGGTTACATCTTTTAGCTTCATCCTCATGACACAAAGTGCATGAGGATGAGGCAATCAACAAACTATTATAACATAGCCTCTCTAAAGAAAATAAACATCCACCAGTTTTCTTGGGCGATCTGGGGATAAACTTGGTACATTTGGCTCTCTATAGTGATATCGAATCGTGACAAGTAGATGGTACCAGATCACAACAATACACAAATGGTGGTACCGGATCACAACAGTCCACAGTCATTGGTACCAAATCGCAATAGATGAGATTTTAGTACCGGATACATTTGGTATCATATTCGGACAGTGGAAGACTTGATGCACAAGTACCAGATAGCTGAGCTGGTACAAGAACGTTGGATATCTAGAGGTCAAATATTATACATGGAAAATTGAAGCATTAGTACATGAAATATTTAATTCCCTAACCCAAAAAACCACAAAATGCATGAATTAACCATACTTTACCTTATGACCTTATCACTGGCTAATGGTAGCATTCTTGTCATTCACCCAAGCTTAGGTAGGCCAAAAAGTTATAGATGAAGAGTATAATAGGGTAATGGGGATGTCAATTTTGGGTCTCAACATTCCCCCATGCCAAAATCATTGCATGTCCTCATGCAACTGAAAACAAACCCAAAATTTTTCAAAACTTGAGACTGTGTTCTTTACTTTGGTGGATCAATGATGTTGATGGTTGAGGCCTCTTCTTTCAACTCCCTTTTGATGACCCTAATGTATTGTAGGAGTTGTAATACCTTCTTGACCTTGTTAAAAGTCTCTTCATGGTCGTCTTGAAGTTGTTGGCTGGTTTCTTTCAATTGCTCATTTTCATTTTTGATATACCTATCCAAGAGTTGGTATTCCTTCACTTCTTGTTTGAGTTTTTGAGTTTGTTTTTGCAGTTCCCCAATATTTTTCTTCATTTGCTATTTTTTCAAGTTCTTTCTTGACTCCATCATTATTGGTTGGATGCACTCCCTTTCCTCGACTATCCCACATAAAGTAATAGTGGCTTGCTCCTCGGTCAAACTAGGGATGTCATCTTGGACTGATAAATCCTCAGAAGGGGAGGTAAGATCGATTGGATCTTCCTATGTATGAGGACTGCCTATTGTTTTTCCCTTCTTTTCCATGCTCCTCATAGTTCTTTTACAAGGAGGTACTGGATCAGGGGTGCTCGCAGGCTTCCTTTTCTTCTATTCTAATTGTGAAATGGTGATAGGGGATTGTGCCATAGACTGTTTACTTTTAGTTTCTGAGCTATGCTTCCCTTTCTTAATCATTTATGTCTAATGGCCCTCTTTCTCAACTACTACCGTTGAAGTCTCCTCTACTAATTTGTTTTTACCTTTTGATTCAGAGCTTTTAAAAGTCTTGTTGAATGTGGAAGAGGGCCTTGCTTTTTCGTGTTGGCTTGCTGCCCTAGATGATGGTGGAGTTGTCTTATCCTTCTTGCTCTTTTTCTTTTGAGGTTCCTTACTTTTATTTGGAGCATGTTGGGTTTCCTCCACAGGTTTGTTTTCCGTGGGAAGGTGTTGAGTGATAAGGGTTTTCCAACTAATCCTTTGTTTCCTAAGTTCATGTAAAACTAGCATTTTAATGAGACCTTGATGGTAAATTATAGTCTTCTCAATTTTGGATATGGATTTAACACCTCTTACCATTTTGTTCAAACTCATCCATAGAAAATATGGGAAATCAATTTCAGGGCCTCCTTCAAAATGTAATAGAAGCCTAAGATGATATATGAAGGTCACAACATACCTGCCTTGACAAGTGACAAATCATTGAAGACTAGTAATCATTGGATGATACTCTTCCTTTATGTAGTTCCTAGGGATCCCCTTTTTCCAGTCAGGGTGCTGATGATCGTCTTTCAAGAATCGTTGACAAATTTCTTTGTTGATTCCTACACCTTTGAAGTATTTGTCTCTTATGTTAGGTAGTCCCGTGACCTCCCTTAAGGTTGCTTCATTGGTTGTCAGTTTTAGATTGCCTATATGTGCAATCTCTCTATCATAACCCTGAATAAATTCGTGAGATATCTTCTTGTGATAGCCTGTGAATTTTTCCATAAATGGCATCCATCCTAATCTAGCATATTTTTCTTGACATAATTGGAACTCCTGGGTTTCCCTATAAATTTGGAAGACCGGTTCGTGTCTACTAACGACCATCGTTATAAAAGGATCAGGTTGTAGCACAAGGGTTTAGTCAATTGATGAGGGTAAGGGTTTGGTACTGGAAAGGAGTAGGCTTGGGACTGGAGAAAGCTCACGACAAGGGGGAACATGGTGATGTTGTTGATAATGTGAATGGTAAGTTTAAGTAAGGATGTCGTAAGGAAAATTTATGACCAGGTGAGGCTTATCTGGATGGATTCGCCACCAGATAAGCCATTTTATTTCTACCCATTAATGTAATGATGAGGACAAGATGTTGGGTGTTTAACGCATTATTTTGGGATAGGTGAATGGACTTTCGGGTGGTGAATTTGATGTAAGATCATGGTTCATGATACAAGATAGGTTCGTGAATTGCTTAAGGATGAAATATATTCGTGGCTTATCATTACTAGACATGCTTCATATTTTGTTGTGATTTTTCCCTTAACCATGTTCGAGCGCTATGAGAGAATTGATTAAGTTTAGGCCTATGGGTATGAGGGATAGGTGCATGGTTTTAATACTAAGGTCATAAGATATAGTATATATTTTCATACTTATTGTAGTTTTATGAGCATAGGAAAATAAATACCATGTTACCTTTGCTTTTACATTTGTATGATCAATACCCATAGCATGTGTGACTGCTTGTAAATTGTCAAAATTCATCCTTTTATACTGAAGCTTCTTGAAAACTTGGTACGGGAATATCTTGTACTTCTTTTATTCCATGCTTATCTTCTTTTGTATTTGATTCTGCAGGGTGATCATGTGAGTCTAAAAAAGAGTTCTGAAGGGGCTCTTTGACCTTCCCCCATGCCAAAGATGTTGTATATCTGTATGCAAGAATATTCAACATTTTATATCATCATGGAGAAAAGATGATAAGAGGAAAAGAAACCAATCAAATTCCAGAAGTACATTTATCACCTAGCATATGATCTAATACCTAAAAAGTGAAATTATGCTTCTTTTGATGGATTATTGACAAAGGTAGCATTCAACATTGAAATAGGGAATATTTATATGTTTTCCAGAAGAACAAATCCCACCTAACTTGCTTCATAGATTTACTATCATTGGATGTTATAGATAAGTTTCACAGTATAAGTAGATTAGACTCCCTAGTTAGGGCTCCAATCTTAAGAAGTTTCCTTCTTAGATAGTGTAGGCTTTATATGTCAGACCTATAAGTTGACTTAGGGTGATTCTCAAATGGACATTTGCTTGGAGTAATTATGTTGTTGATTAATATGGAGTTTGTATCTCATGAAAGCCAATAATGACCTTTACTCTTTTTGTTTTAGATGAAAAAAAGTGAATTTTTCAATCAGACAAGTATAGATGAGACATTTTTCAACCAGAACCCACTGCCAATAAGACTGTTCAGTACTCCAGTGGGGTAGTTGTTATAATTAGTGAGACGTTCCTTCCCCAAGCAGAATGCCCCATTTCCAATAGGCATGTTCAGTACTTCGGTGGGGTAGTTGTGATAATTAGTGAGAGGTGCCTTCCCCAAGCAGAATGCCCCATTGCCAATAGGCATGTTCAGTACCCTGATGGGTTTGCCTAGTCATACCACAGACCAGTACCCATTGCCAGTAGACCTGTTCCATATCCCGACGGGTTAGTCTCTTAAACCCTTTTTTCATTAGAGGCTTCTTGTCCATAGTCACCTATTTTGATTTTTATTAAAGAGTGCTTTGCACAATGACAGGGGAGGCTCATCTGAAAACCTTTTTATAGGCTGGGATGGTATTGGGATAGAAGGCATATACTCTTCTTTTGAATGTATTTTAAAGATTTGTCGGAAGGAAAAATAAACTTTTATGCAGATTATTTCTTTAGAGTGATCCAGATGTATAATTTTGTCTGAATTTGTCCATAAGAGAATGACCTAAAGTTTTCTTAGGGTACTGGTACATCCTCTTCAATAAATTTTTTGGTAGTGCGACCATGGTAAAGAGTGTTCATATACTCATATGTTACTCTTTAATAAGATAATCCAATGAATACTATTGAAGTCTAGTTAGGGTGAGACAGTTACTTATAGGCTAATATGTTTTTTTCCCTTAAATCATGCTGAAATACTGGGTAAAGGAAACTTCTAGTCTTTGAAGCAGATTATGGTTCTTTGAGCAATCATAGGTAAAGATTGTGTCCCTCTTTTTATTTTGTTTTTAAGCAACATAACCAAAAGAAATTAAAATACTTCTTAGAAACAGAACCAAAAGAAATTAAAATACTTCCCTTTAGTTGTCAACAAAACCAAAAGAAATTATTGCTTTACAAGGGCTGCCATTTGATACTGCATTCACCTTCTTGGTTCCAGCTCAAGTGGTTGTTTTCATGGCTTCGTACTCCATATTAATTGACATAATATTTTGAAGTATGCGTAGTATTCTTTGTCAATTAGGTAATGTGTCTTGATAGTACTATAGAAGGACAAACTTCTAGTACCAAACTGGTATCGAACTGTTGGTACCGGATCAGAACAGGATTTTTGGTACTGAAGCTAAACAAAATATTGTTGATGCCTACAAATTGATGTTTAGCAAGTCCATGAAGGATCAAATAAATTATAGAATTTTATTTACAAAAAAAGAAAAGAAATTGCGAATGTAAAACAAATGGGGGTAAAAATCTCTTGTTACTTTCAGCTTATTAACAAAATTTGATCCACACCTATGTACACAAATTTCAAATAAACCAATCAATCAATGTGGATTAGTAGAAGGGTTTCCTTCCTTAATGATCATCTGCATATCTGAATTATGTAGTATATGAGTCAAGAATTCTTCTTTTGATAGAGGTTTGTTGTGAACTTGCAACCGGTGACCATTCACAAGTAGTGGTGTCTGTTGTTCATCAATTGTCTTTATCATTATTGAACCATTATCGTAGACAATGTCAATTTCATAAGGTCCAATCCAACGGGTGGTTAACTTACCTTTGAAGTTCTTGAATCTGCTGTCATACAATAGGGCCCAATCTCCTTGTTGAAAATTTTTCTTTTTTAGATACTTGTCATGCCATGTTGCTCTCTGTTCTTGAATGAGGCTAGTTCTTTGAAGTGCTTCCTGCGTGCTTTCATCCAATTCATTAAGCTACAAGAGTCTTTGTTGTTGGGCTTCATCCAATTTCATGCCAGCTTGTACTGCAATCTTGAAGGTTTTGATCTAGAATTCTATGGGAAGAAGCACCTGCTTCCCATACACCAACTCATACAGTGTATGTCCTGTTGTATTCCTCCAGGTGATTCTATAAGCCCATAAGGCTCCTAATAATTTGTCAGCCCAAAACTTATGGTGCAACTGTACTGTTTTGGTAAGAATGGACTCAATAACTTTGTTGGTAGATTCTACTTTTCCATTTTCCTGTGGGTGATAGGGTATAGATTTCCTGTGTTTGATTTGGTATTGTTCGGTAACAGTTTCGACTAGATGAGAGGTAAATTGAGTTCCCTGATCAGTCACAATTTCTCGAGGTACACCAAATCTAGTAAATATATCATTAAAAAGGAAATCTACCACTTATTTTTCACTTGCAGCTGGTAAAGATTTTTCTTCAACCCATTTAGTCACATAGTCAGTGCATACAAGTATATACTTTTTCTTTTTAGATGTAGGGTTAATGGGCCCTACAAAATCTAATGCCCATTTCTCAAATGGTTCAATAACTACCTGGGCTTGAAGTGACATTTGGTCTCATGCAGTAGGCTTACCCATTCGTTGGCATTCATCACAATTGGATACATAGGTTTTAGCATCTCTGAAAATATGGGGCCAATAGTAACTAGATTGAAGAACTTTGTAAGCGGTCCTCTTGTTTGTGAAGTGTCCTCCACAAGGACCATCATGGCAGGCTTGCAAAATATCATGAATTTCATCTTCCCTTACACATCTCCTGATCACCAAATCTGGTCATGTTTTGTAGCGGCAATCATTGTGCCACATATAATTCTCACTTAGTTGAATTACTTTATGTTTTTCTCTAGAAGATAATTTCTGAGGCATCTTCCATGTCACAAGATAGTTAGTGACATCTGCATACCATGGAGTGAATGTAGAAATAGAAAATAAATTTTCATCAGGAAAGTTATCTTCTACTGGTGCATTATCTCCCAGATGAATCATTCTAGATAAGAAATCAACCACAAGATTATCTTTACCAGGTCTATGAATAATGTTGATATTAAACTCTTGTAATAATAAGAGCCATCATACCCCCGATGGGGTGACACGAGTACAGGAAGGGGGAGCGACGTGGCAGGGGGAGGTGGCGAGGGGAGGCGGGGGGCCTTTATTTACCATCCTCCCCACACACTCCGCAATTTATCATGAGCGTCACCCTCTACCATCTCCGTAAAAAGAAGCTACTCTGCACGAGCGCCCACGGCTTGATCCGTCAGCGCACTCACCTCGGCAATTTAATGGCGTTTATGATAGTATTTGGGCTCATCAACCTCGACGCGAGCTCCATTATGCTCGACCAGCCTTTTGAGCAGAGTGATTTCTCGGCTCTCCTCTCTGTTTCGGCCATGCCGCGCCTGAGGGGGAAGCCACGTAGGGGAGCGGGATGGTATGCAACTGCCTCCCGCCGGAAACGCCACAGAGAATTCCAGCGCGCCTTGTCTCTCGCCAAACGACGACATCGCCAGGCTTCACGAGCAGTGAATTCACCACCCAGCATAGTCATTGAAGAGGAACCAAGCATTCAACTCCCTCTGGACTTCTCGGAACAGAGATTGGTCACCTACCCTGATGAGTGGGACCCCCTTGCTCGTGTTTTTCGTATCGCTCCTCCAAGCAGTACCTCCTCAAAGCAAGCGAGGGAGAGCGACCCTGGCCCAGCGCATTGCATCATTGAAGAGGAACAGGAAGCGGAAGCTGAACCGGTTCAGCACAAGGAAAGCCATGGACCTGTCGAAGCTCAGCCACTGTCGACCACGCCGCCTCCTTTGCCTCCGGAGCAATTGCCCCTCATCTTCGATCTCAGAAGCCTCGTCGAAGACTTAATCTTTCGAGTCATTTGCACCAACCAGAGATTGGATACGCTGCTTGCAGCCCACTCCTGTGCCTCGCCCAAGCAAATGTGTCCTACCTGTGCTCAGCCATACGCCATTCCGACTCGAGCTCCAGCCGCACAGGCAGACAAAGAAAGCCCCGGATAACAGGTCTCAGACTAAGCATGTTTTTCTTAAAGTTTACTATTATGTTTTCTCAGGACAGGAGTCCTCTAGCTGTCAGTAGACATAGTCTTAAATACTTCATTAGCAGACCACTGTTAGTTAAAGTTCCGCCCCCTGGTTTCCTACGGGCAGGGTGGCTATATGCTTTCCATCTTTTTTTGACTTGTCACAGTGACATAGCCAGGTGTCCTGGTTTCCTTTACAGGCAGGACACCTGGCCCATGACAGACATGTATCTCTCTTTTTGGGTTAAGTTTTAATAGAAAGGTCCCATTTTATTTAAAAAAAATAAAATAATAAGAGCCATCATGTAACTCTAGGATTTGTTACAGGTTTGTTCATTAAAAATTTGATGGTTGAATGGTCATTGTGTACAAAATCTTGATATCCTGTAATATAGTGTCTAAATTTATTGATAGCATGGACTACAACTAGCAATTCTTATTCTATGACCATATAATTAACTTCAGCTGGAGACAAACTTTTACTGACGAAGTAAATAGCATAGGACATTTGATTTTCTCTTTGTCCAAGGATTGCCCCAAGGGCTGTGTCTGAGGCATCATTACATATATGAAAAGGAAGGGACCAATTTGGTCCTCTTAATATAGGGGTAGTTGATAATTTCTGTTTTAGATTTTCGAAAGATATTTGGCATTCATCATCCCACTTAAATTTAGCTTCTTTAGATAATAATTTGAATAAAGGGGTAGCTAGGCTTGTAAAATTTAGAATGAATCTTCTATAGTAGCCAACATGTCCTAAAAATCTACGAACTTCCTTTTTTGAGGAAGGTATTCTAATTTATGTGATGATATAAATATTTTTCAAATCAACTCGCATTCCAGAACCAGAAATGTGATGTCCCAAAACAATAACTTCAGTGAACATCATTTTTTATTTTTCATTACTTAAGGAAAGATTAGTTTCCTTACACCTAATTAAGACTTTTTCTAGACTGTTCAATGCTTCCTGGAAATCTTGTCCATGGACTGTAAAGTCATCCATGTAGACTTCCACACAATCATTGGTCAAGTCAGAGAAAATGGCTAGGACAGTTCTTTGAAAAGTCATTGGGGCATTGCAAAGTCCGAAAAAGAGCACCCTATAAGCATATGTGCCCCAAGGGCAAGTGAAAGTGGTCTTCTTCTGGTCTTTGGGTGCTATTTGTATTTGGTTGTAACCACTAAACCCATCCAAGAACGAAAAATACTTCTTTCCGGACAGGGTATCCAGCACCTGATCAATAAATGGTAAGGGAAAATAATCACTATTGGTGGCTTTGTTTATCTCCCAGAAGTCTACACATATCCTCAACTTACCATTTTTCTTGGTAACTATGACAAGTGGAGATACCCATTGACTATCTGAAATGGGGTATATGAGATTGGCTCAGAGGAGTTTTTGCAATTCCTCTTTTATAATATCTTTAAGGGCTGGATTCATCCTTCACTGAGGCTGTCTAACTAGTCTAATTTAGTCATTAGTGTATATATGATGTGTGCATGTATCAGGGTGAATTCCTTTCATGTCTACATAATCCCATGCAAAGGCATCAAATTGTCTTTGGAGCATTTCAATCACTTGTGTCTTTTGTTCTAGTTCCAAACTAGAGTTGATATACAAAGGTTTTCCTGGGATAATATCAACAAGTTCAATAGTTTCTTCCTTATCTGAGGAGGCTGGTGATAAAGTATATAATTGAGTGATATCAAGGTGCCAATTTTGTTGAAATTCAAAACTAAAAATATGTGACAATTCTGCAAAAGACCTTGGGTATTCAATGCAATTTGTGTCAGCCAAAAATAAGCTTAAGACTTGTTCATGTAATTGTTCTTGTATTCCTCTTACTTTTTCAAGTGTTAACATGGGTCTGATGCAATCTTCATCTCCATAAGGGTTTTCTAACCAAATAGGTATTTCCTGTTTCGGTTGGGCAGGAGAGAAGAGGACAAGGTTTTGGCTATGTGTGCCATTGGATATAGTCATCTCACCAGACCGACAATTGATAAAGGAATCTGCTGTGACCAGCCAAGGGTGGCCAAGAACCACAGGGTGTCCTGGTTTAGAGGACAATTTAGAATAGATGAATAAAAAGTCTACTGGATATTCCCAAGAAGCTAGAGTGACTATGACATCATCTAGACTTCCTGCAGGGCTAATGACTGACTTATCTGCCAACTCGATCATGGTTTGGGTTGGTCTTAACTGGTTGATTTGGAGCTTTTGCATAGTGTCAAAAGGAATTACATTAATAGCTATACACAAATCAATGAGTGTGTTTGGTAGAGAAATGCCATTAATTTCGACAGTGACTACTGGATTTCTAGGGTCATTATATTTGTATGGAATTTCAAAAATAAATTTAGATAATTGTCCCACTACCTAAACAAGGGGAGGTTCCTTCTTCTTCCTTCCTGGTTTCTTAATGCAAAGATCCCTTATGATTTTGGTGTATATAGGGATATCCTTAATGGCTTGCAGCAGAGGTATTTTTAGTCACACATTGCATAATTCATCTTCTATATCTCTGTGCAAGGGTGGGTTGAGTTACTTCACTAATAGTCTTTCGGGGTAAGGTGGGAGATTAATTTGTTTGGGTACTCGTACAGACTGAGAAGTGATTGGAATAGGAGGAGAGGCATATTCTTCTACAGGGGTGGTTTGAGTGTTTTCTTCCTCAAAATGATTATCATTTTCTTCCTGAATTATTACTGCAGGATCTTATTGGCTTACAAATTTCCCCGATCGTAGTTGAATTTCATAGGTGGGAAAGGTTTGAACTTTTGTATTCTACACAGGGTGGGTGGGTCAATTATTGGGGTTAGGGACTGGCTGGGCAGGGATTGTTGTTGGTCTTGGAGGATTGTGGGCATCTTGGTTTTGTGGTTGTTGATTGGAATTTATAGATACCTGCTGCTGCTGATTAAGGTTCAAGGGGGTTGTAAATTGTTGTTGTATAGGAGGTGGGAGTAAATCTTGCATTTGTGGTGGGTTGAATCTAGGTAGTAATTGGGAAATGTTTGCAGGGTACTGTGGATATGTAGGGTAAGAGGTATTTGCATACATAGGTCCCCTCCAACCTTGTTTCCAAGGTTGAGTTTGTTGAGGTGTCCATTGTGGATAGGTCACTGGGGAAGGACCCCATTGTTGTTGTTGATATTGTGTATTAGGATCATAAAATGTATTGGGGTTTTGGGCTCTCCAAGGTCTTCTAGAAGGGTATGGTTGTTCTTGTGAGACTCCTCCTCCCCTATACATGGCTTGTAGTTCAAGAAAGGTTGGACACTCAGATGTGGGGTGTTCTAGTGTACACAGACCACATATTTCTATGACATTTAATGGGCATTCTTTTTCACTGTGCTTCCTTTGGAATCTATGACAAAATATTTCTAAGGCAGCCTCTTCTTCTTGTTTCTTTTTTAGTTTCAGAGTATCGAATTGGTTACTTATTGTGCTCAATATGCCTGTTTTAAAGTTCTCCAATAAGTTTCCTAACTCAGTTCTGGTGACAGTCCCTGAGATTTGTTTTGTATTTCTGCTAAAAGGATCTCTTGGTCCTTTGCCTATTTTAGCTTGTCCTTTTGAGTACCTCCTACAGTAATCTACAATTTCTGAAAAAGGATTTTGGTGTACATCTCCTGAATTCAACAAGTTTAAAACTTCTATGCAATCATCTCTGAGACCTTTCAAGAATACAGTTCTTACTACAGATGGTTCTGTGGTGAACAGTTTTGACTTTTGAAAGTTGTATAAGAACCTTTCTAAGTATTCTTTAGGGCTTTCATCTTCTATTTGCTGCATTTTAAAAATGTCATTTTTAACATTATCCTTACAATAGTCTTGGTATTTCTGTAAAAATGTGTCTTTAATTTGATCCCAAGAGAGAATTGTATTTTCTCCTAAGCTCATGAACCATCTTAAGGCTGAATCTTTCATTGTAGTAGGAAAGAGATTAAGTTTTTGGGCATCATTTGAGTAGTTATAGCTTCTACATAATATGTCAAACTTGAATAAAAATAAATATGGATCTTCAGTTGACATACCTCTAAAAGTGGGTAACGATGATACTGGGATATTCTTCATGCTGATGTTTCTGGAAATATCCAATATTGGAAACCCAAAATTCTCAGTCTTTGTGGTTGCATTTCCTTCTTCTTCTGCCATTCTACTGACGGATGGTTCAGAAACTGGATTTTCTGTGTCTCCTAAATGTTCAACAGACTCACGTTCTGCCTATCCCAATACTGATTCTTCTGTTTTAGGTTCTCCTTCTGGACCCTTGCTGGCTCCCCTTGAATTTTCTGTTGGTGGAATTTTTCTTGCACTAGTGTCAGTTGGATTAGTTGTGGGGGGTTGTTTTTGAATCTTTGGAGCTTACAAATCTACCCTTGTTATCTCTATATCTATGCATAAAATGGAAATTTGATTCTTTAACTGAATTGAAATCCTAATTCTATCTAGAAGGTAAGAAGGAAACCTGGCTTCAGAGAACCCCACTCTAGTGGTTGCATGGCTCTTCACTCACGTCTTAAACGTTTTATCCTCCTCCCTCAAGCATCCTTAAAATTTTTTTATACAAATAATCTAAGATAAAAATCACTTCCTACCATTTGCAACTCCCCGACAACGATGCCAAAATGTTGTGTTGCTTATATGTTTAGTATAATGCACTCATTAATTATCAATCCAAGATTCGTAATCAACAAAGTTACAAGACACTAGTAAGAAAGATAATTTCTAATGTCATGAGTATAGAACTAGCTAGATTATGCATGCTGGAAACAAATCAAAATGGCAAATTGCAATGCACTTTGGTTGTCTTTCACAGAGAGGCTATCTACTCCATTATGGCACATGCAAGTATGAGATGGAGTTGGTTTGACAGATCAACTCTGCTATCTAACCCATAAAACTAACTATGCAATCCACACTTCTGAAAGGGAAATCACACATCAATCATCAAGACATAGCATGGGTAGTTCAATAGTCAATATACTGAGTATGTTGTGGTTCACAATGTGCTGTTGTGGACTTCACTAGTTCTCCTTCAAATATGTCTGACCACTACTGCCAATATTTATGTCTCAAAACCAAATTCATAAAAATAGAGCATATGCAAAAACAAAGTAAACATCTCTAAACAATTATATAATGGAAATCCTAGACTAAGTTGTACTACTATCATCTAGCAGAGTTAAAGCTTCATCTAATTTAATGTTTACACTACTGAAAAAAAATGCTAATGCTAATCTACGAAGATGCTGACCTTTTTTGGGTGGTGGGCCCTTGCCGCTTCAACAGGTCAGGTACTGAAGTCTACAGTAAGCTTGTCTTCAACCCACACATTACTCTCACTCAAATCTCAAACATAACATCAAACTTTTGTTAACAACTCAACTCATATTCAATCATAGACAATTAAGACATGGAGATAAATGACGTTCTTCTATTGGTATTTACTCAGAATATGTTCTGCAATATCACACACTACTTCATATGTTGGTAATATGCTAACTCTCCTACACTTCCACCATCCTTTCCACGACTATTTAACAGTCTTAGTCGTGAAACACAAGGAGGTGACATGATTTGCAAATTAGTCAAATGTTTAAATTTAATTATTCGATTACATATTTTAGCTTCATCCTCATGACACGAAGTGCATGAGGATGAGGAAATCAAAAAACTATTATAACATAGCCTTTATAAAAAAGATAAACATCCACCAGTTGTCTTGGGTGATCTGGGGCTAAACTTGGTACATTCGTCTCTCTATATTGGTATCGGATCGTGACAGGTAGATGGTACCGGATCACAACAATGCACAAATGGTGATACCGGATCACAACAGTCCATGGTCATTGGTACCGGATCACAATAGATGATATTTTAGTACCGGATGCATTTGGTACCGGATTCAGACAGTGGCAGCCTTGGTGCACAAGTATCGGATAGCTAAGATGGTACAGGAACACTAGATATCTAGAGGTCAAAGATTATGCATGGAAAATTGAAGCATTAGTACATGAAATATTTAATTCCCTAACTCAATAAACAACAAAATGCATGAATTAACCATACTTTACCTTATCACCTTATCACTGGCTAATGGTAGCGTTCTTTTCATTCACCCAAGCTTAGGTAGGCCAAAAAGGTATAGATGAAGAGTATAATAGGGTAATGGGGATGTCAATTTCGGGTCTCAACATGCACTATGACCATAAACACATTAACACCCAAATACACCAACTCCTAAATACATTATTGCCACAAACAATTTAACCCCTTAATACAAGAATACCCTTAACCTACATGACCCTTTATGTAATCACTCGTTGCAATCACCCCCTGATACATTATGACTATGAAAAAACTAACACCCTAGTACACTATAACCCTCAATCAACATGATCCCATACATAGTATACCCATTAATATCTTTTTATATTGATAAATCGACCTCCTAACACATTGTGACCCAAAGAAGCTAACCCCCTATTACATTATGGCCTTGAACAACCTAACCCCGTTATATGATTTTCCCTTAACAACTATGACTCCCAAGTGTAATCACCCCATTGACACATTGTTATTCTTAACACACTAACTCCCTTAATACACCATAATTACAAATAGGCTAAACACTCTAACTACCTTAATACACTATGATTCCAAACACACTAATTCCCTTAATACAATGACCCCCTGATACATTGTTACCCCTTAATACACTATGACCAAGAGCACACTAACCCATTTATACATTGTGACCCCAAAAACATTAACCCCCTCATACTTCATGGTCTTGAAGACATTAATCCCTTACTATGTTATGAACCTAAACAAACTAACCCCTAATACACTTACCCCTTAATAGACTATGACCCCACTTACGCCTTAATATGGTATCAAGGAATTTGACATGTCCCCCCCTATCACCCAGGCCTATGTCTAGACTTTATTGGAAATATGCCCATTTACATGTAATTAAATTTTCAACTCCATTATAAAAAAACCACACAAATACATATTTAGTCTTTATATTACGTTCATGACTCACCATTTCCATTGCTTCTTTTATCAGCACTTACAAATGCCCCCATCCTCTCACTTTCCCATTGATTTGACCTCCACCTTCTTCTTGCATTTTCTTGAATGTTTGTAGTGCTTCCTTGCCTTTCCCATGCTTGGCATGCTCACAACTCTTCTTCTTAAAATTTTCAAACTTCCCCACCACTTCAATATTCATATCTCTTCTCCATGGACACTCAATTGACATACAATATACCTTAATGATTGGTCATAGTCCAATCAATGTGTTTTATCTTAGCTTCTCCTTACCATGGCTCTAATACAAATTGTTAGGAATAAGCAAATCCGATGAGAGAAATAATAAACCAACTATAAAAAAAAAACATAAATCATGCACACATCATTCACACATGATTTTCCCTAGAAAACCCTTATGGGAAAAAACCATCCAAAGATATTTTTGTTCCCTTGATCAAATCTGGCCAATCTGGCCAAGTGAGCCTTCACCCTCACCTTTAGACAATTACAACATAGTATACTAAGCCTTTTTAAAGGCCTCATTACATGCAATCCATGTGCACAATACCACGAGCTACCAAAACCATGGGCCCGAAAGCCACCATTGTTGACCTGAAATGGATTTATTTCATTGACTCTTTCATTGAGTCAAGTTTAACACAACACACTATACCAACTAATCTTTGTGATCCCTAACAAATAGTCATCCCTTAACATAATCACCCTCTAACACTAATCCATTAAAACACATTAACCTTTAACTACTATTACCATTGTTGACCATGGTTTACCATTGTTGACCTTATTGAAGGTGGTTGACCCATAATGACTAATGTTAAATAATGCATATAGAATGATGATGACGATGAACAAAGATAAAACAAATATAATGATCTTTATGATCGTCATGTATATGCATGTCACATACACTAAGTTTGTTTACAATAATAATAACTTAGAAGAATTTTGTTTATATAATATCTTGGAATTGACTTCCATCATAAGTTAAACTAGAATTACAGTGTTGAAATAGTGTATAGTGTATAGATAAACTGATTAGGAATAGGTAAGGTCTAATTGTGAATCCTTGAAAATGGATTATTCCTCAATTTGGGACATATTTTATCCAACATCCTCATCGATAATGGGGATGAGTGATTTCAAGAACCAATCAAGGAAATGGAATCATCTGGATTAATTTTACATAAGTTAGGTCATCTATATCAATCATGGATCTGATCTATGATATGGTTGGTGGTAGTTTTATAGCATGAAAGAATAAATTTGACTCCCTTGTCATACCTAATGGGAAATTGAAAGAAGGTTAAAAATGTTGTTTCTAGGGATGCAAAGTTAGGATGGGAACCAACGGGTTGATCAATATACCATTTTGCAAAAACCTAGTGAGGGAGCATTGACACATTTGTAATCTAACATAATCATCAATGATATTGTTTGAGGAACAACATAAGTGAAAGGACATTATGTGATTTCAAGGGTCTTCTCTGGCTAACCCTTCAAATTTCAATATATCTAAAGAAGCTTAGTATGCATGGGGGGTCAAGTGGGATTATGCAAGATGGGATCATTTGTAAGATGGGATCATTTGTAAGATTATTAAAATCCTATAGGTTAATAGTATCCATGTATGGGATGTTATACGTGCAATTCGTATTGCCATTTGTGTTATCAACTTTATTGGAATTATGTGGATTATTCCTTACCATGTAGGAGGACGGACTAATCGGTGGGGTAGATGCATGAGAGCTAGATGAGGATGAACTAGGTAAGGATGAAATTGAATTAGTGGAGCTGAAATAAAATATGTATAATACAATTAAGTAAAGAACTACAATGCACATGAAAGGTAAATAACTAAAACAACATATAAAAAGTCATATTCATGAGTATTAGTTATGTACTTTTTTGTACAATTGATGCAACCTGTCCAAATAGGCTAGTGATCAGGAGCTTCTCTTGGTTTTGAGAATAGTTCATTCTCTACTAAACAGGGGCAACCAAGTGAAGGTGGAAGCTCTAATTATGCTCCCCCACCTCTCCCCCTCACATCACTCTCAATTTCCCCATACCCAATATGAAATAATAAAGAACATGTAAAATACTATATTATACAAAATAAAAACATATAAAGATCATCTGTAACAAGCCTTCTCGTTACAACGACCAACCTCTTAACAAGTGAAAATATTTTTTTTGTGTGTGTGCACATGTATACCAGGATAATAAATACATTTGACTCTACATCGCCATACGATGACGAACATGGCACATGCAACTGCAACAACAACATAATGATATAAGATGCACATCAAGCATCTGGAAGCAAAGGGCAACAGACAATCGACAAGAATAATAAGACTAACTACTTGCCTGTCTTACCCTGCAATGGTTAGGACCTCCAAGACACATAAGCAATGCTCAAGCCCAGGTTCCCATTGATTTTAACCATTTAATGTCTCAGGGCTGGCAACTGTTCTGAGGAACATGGAGGTGTCTACATCCCGCCCGACACATGCCGACCAAGCCTACTAAGCTAAGACAGTAACATACCCATCAATATCACAATCAACAAGATTATCTACATTAAGGCAAATTGCGGTAGTGAATAATTATTAACTCATTAAATTACTCGCTACTATTACAATATTGTAGGGGGGTGTACTTTTAATCAAACTATAAGACAATGGAAATTATTAAAGAAAGTAAGGTAATTAACACATCTTATTCCAACCTCCATTACGAGCCCTACAATGCATGTCTAAAGTGCATGATGACAAGAAGGTGTGATCTAAATTTAGTCTTAAAACAATCAATTTTGCACATTTAAAATTATAGTGTCATCAAAGTACTATCTCAATCAATTGCCTTAAATTGTTATTAATGTCATAGGTATACGAATTGCAAATCACGATCTAATAACTATGTAGTTATAAACATAACAATATATCAAATGGATTAATTACCCCTTAACAACCTGACACTAAATTCATCATCCCAAATAACAATAGTAATAATAATTGTTAAAAATAACTCCTCATTGCTTAAACATGTTAATCATAAAAGTCTTGACCCTAAAAAAACCTCAACCATTCATGACCATAAAAGGATATTTAAATAAAGAATTTGTAACACTCATACACCTCATTCATTCTAAATAAATAAAGAAACTACACTTTAATGGTTTATGCACTTTTCAATACACCTATAACATGACAGAATAATATAAGTCTGATTAAAAGATATTTGGCTAAATTTAGTGAAGAATTGGGGCAGTAACTGCATGGGGGAGTGAGTATAGCTGCAAAGCAATTTCAAGTTTTACAAACAATTTAGGTCATTCTTTTTTCAAGTGCGCGGGCTCCACTTGTTTACCTAGGCACACTGTTTTCGGCAAAGGAAAGGGAAAGTTCTTCTCATCACTCCAAACGAAGTAAAGTTCTAAATATGTAACTAAGGGACAAATTTCCTTTCATCTCTAATTTAAATCTCTAAATTAATTCATAAGAAAAAAAACGACAATCCCTTTCAACTGCTTTTCATAAATAGCAACTGCAGACAAAAATAAAAAATTCTTAATGGTCCAGTATAGGTGAGGATAGTGATTCGTAAAAGCAGGCGGCAAGTTAAGACAAGGAAGGTCAATCACCAGGAAACTCGTGAGGAAGGGTTTATCCTGCGTAGAAGGGAATTTTACCTCACATCTTAAATCATAATTCCGACAGAAAATGGTTAATCAACTTAGCGATTTAAACCACCACTCAAAACACCTTGCAAGGGATAGGTTCAAGAATTGGGGGACAGTTCTGCAATTAGAAAAATTCGGTAAGGGAAACGACACACAGATTTCTTGTGAATAAAGTGAAGGCAAGCAAGGGAATTTTCAGGTGGTAATAAGTTAAGAAATTAACACAGAAAGAAGGGAGAAAATTGTGTTAAGTTCACACCGTGCAGAGGCAAAAAGGGTAAGAGGATTATTTACTGTGGCGGGGGCGAGAACAACGATAATATTACAGTTGCAGAGGCAGGTTAAAAAGGGTTTACTGTGGAAAGCAGGGGTGAACTGATACAGATAACATAAGCAAGAACACATGGATGCACAATAAAACTCATTACATAAAGATGCCTCAAAAATAGCAAAACAGAGAAAGAAGTATAACATTCAAAGTATTGCAGTATTGCACCCATTCGAGCAGAAATTGAGTTCCATTTTCAAGAAAAATTCTATGGACCATAGCCTTCTAAAAATTGTTCAATGTGAAGCAACATGAAAGTACCTCCTAGCGAGGAATTTGGTATGAACTAGTCCTTGCAACTTCAGATGGACACAACTAAAACGCCTAGCAAGTTCGTGTGAAAACAAATCAAGCAAGAAACGATGGTAATTATGGGTGCTTCTCTCTCTACAAATAACAGATAGAATCAGGAATTAAAAACACCAAAAACGTCAAGAGTTAAAAAGGGATAGAAATCTTTAAATGCACAAATTAAGCCATATACTATAACTACCCCTTAGAAAGCAGAACAAATAGAACCAAACTATTCTTCAATTTCATTTATAGAAGAAAAGATGGAACAAAAACTTTTCTTCAATGACATTTATAACTGCAATATAACTTTATCTTCTACAGGAAGAAAAAAAACAAACTAGGGTTAGTAAAACTTGAATTAAAGAACTTTCTGCATTCAGCATAGAAGTTACAACGTATAAAATCAACTTAGAGCACTGCAGCAAAAGTGTTAAAAAGATAATCCATGAGGCAACTGATTCAGTATTGCTCTGAAATAATGGGCTTATGTTATTCTCGTTAGGAGGAAACCCACGGGTATGTGTGTGCCTAAAACAATTGTTCCACCGAATAAAAATACGGCTACCAAACAGTAAACATACAGATCCTTCAAGGGAGCCAATCAATGAAAAACAAATTAAAAACAAAATAGCATAGACAAATTAGGCAAACCCACAGAACTTTGTCTTTTATTCTCAAGAATTAATGCTTTTCCCATCGATGGTGTCTATCTCCAAAGCCTTAATCATGTATAATATTACTAACACTCATTGTCGCAGAAAACCCCCAAATTGCAAATCCCCGAAAGGTACCTTTCAACTTATTGGTCGTTCATTAGATAATGATAAATCAGCATAACACATATTACCCTAGGGCATATAATCCTCAGGCAATAAGATAATAGAAACACTCACTTACTATTGGAAGTAGTTGATCGGACATGGATATTATATAGAAATATGGATATTTACCAACATTTATCATGAGGTTCTTCAATAGATTATTAGTTGTTTTTCATACACAAGAAACATATAGAATGTAAATTGTACATGATCTGCAACACTAATACTTGTCACATGAGAAATTTAAATAAAAACAACAGTTACAATTATAATCGACGAGTAAATAAATAAAAACAGCCATTAAATCCATTTACAACCGATATCCTGATCCCAAAATAAGTCATAATGCATTCTATTCCACCAAATTAAAAATCATATCGTTGCCTTAACGCCCACCTCGAATGACGATCATGCGCTCCATGCCACTCCTGCTTGCTGACCATTGAGACCTCACCGGTACCTCCCAGCCAACGCTAGGGGTACTCTACTTCCCCCTTAGTCCCTCGAGCTGCAAAGGGGCCACACAATATCCATATGGTATGTATATCTCCCAGCTCGCCTCACAAGGTCGAGCTACTACTCCTCTACGAGCTGGGAAATCCCAACTCCCCACAAGTAAATCAGTCAAGTCACTAATCTGGCAGCATAACGTTACGCTAACAACCGATCCCTTTCTTCCTCCTCCTTCCTCTCTTTTATAGAGTTTTAGAACTTCCAATCTTTCCCTAAACCTCATTTAATTTAAGTTTTAAATAAAAATCTTCTAAAATTTCTCCTTCGTACAAGTGTCATTCATCCCCCACATTCCTCCAATAATTATTTTCTTTAATTTATTAAAGTGTCTTATTTCCCTCACCCACCTAGAGTTACTCCTAAATTTACTCCTAGCTGTCCCTAGATTCCCTTACAGGTTTTAAAGACTTTCCCTAGAATGAAGTTGCTAATTTAGTTCAATTTAGAAGGTTCTTAATTGTAGATTCGTTACTAAGTTGACCTCTCACTTTTTACCATAAGTTCTCCTCTTTCCCTTTTTATGTTACCTCCATCCCCTAGTTTCCTAAATTTTATAATTTCCCTCTTTCCCCTTTTTATTAAGCTAAAACGACAGTTGAAATTTAACCCCTTTTCCCTTTTATTATTAATTCGACATCTTTTAAAACTATCAAAAGTTAAAAATAATTAATTTCTTCTTTATATATATTTTTTATCCACCGATTTTATTTAATTTCTTACTCTCTTAATTTTACCCCAAAATTTACGAAGACCAAATTATTACGTAAGGGGTTTTTATTTTAAATTTTATTATTATAATTTTATATAAATATTTTCTCAAGGGTAGACAAAATCTTACCCCTAGCGAAGTTTTTAGACTTAGGACTTAGATTCTGAACTGGGTGACATTTAATTAGGGGATTTGTTTTAAAATTTCTTAAGGTGTTGATTGTCTTAGGGCCATCTAGGTTCGTTCCTTTATCATCATCAACGCGACGTGCCCTTCAAGACGCACTACGTGCTCCAAGGGTGCCACTCTCTTCTTTTGTTTCTTTGCGCAATGTGCCCTTCAAGACGCCCCACATGCTCCAAGGGTGCCACTCGCCTCATCTGTTTATTTGTGCGACATGCCCTTTAGGACACACCACATGCTCCAAGGGTGCCACTCACCTCTTGACTAATTGGCAGGCATCAATAACCCCTAGTGTCAACACTCCACCAGGTGAACTTGTGGGAGACTAAGGGCTTCTAAGGAATAAGGCCCCCACCTTATTGTGCACCCCTTAGAATCATCATAAGCGATTTTCGTAGTCTGCCTCATGGAATCGTGGGTCCTATCGAACTACGTAATTGTTAGCCTACAGTTCGAGCCATGCCGAGAGTGCTAGCAGGCTGTGGCAGGGGTGTTGTCCACACCTCTCCCTCAACCTCTCTAGTAGTCATGTGTGGCCCCTTTACTCCATATCTGAGTCTAGTCAGCAAGCTATCGTCAGGCTACATCATCAACAAATCATGTTAGAACATATCCACATCATATCATCTAATCAAATGTACTAATATCACAGTAAATCAATCAAACCCCAATAGCACACTCCCTGACTCGATCCAAAGTCAAAGGAATTCCATCTATGCCTCTACATCCTCAAGGTCCAAAACCCTGCACACTTAGTAAAACTGAGTCAATAGCACCTGTCTATGTCAATGCAGTAAAACATCATGTCATCTACCATAACTCATCATAATCAAAGTCAAATGTTTTAATATCATAATAATCTAGATCACTTGCGAGCAAGTGTCCTCAAAGAATAAGTTCGCTCAGTGCGCCAGAGCGGGATGTTACATACACCCCCTCTTGGTCTAAACTTCATCTCGAAGTTTCTCAGTATAAATGCCAAAATAAGTGTATCCAGTGTCATATGTCTATCTATCAAACAAAAATGGAAACTGTTGGCACATATCATATGCATCCTCCCAGGTCGCCGAGTGTGGACTATAATTGTCCCACTGGACCTTGACCTGATCTACCGTTCGATGTCGTAGCTGTCTAACGCGGTGATCCAAGATGTGGACTGGATCAACTGTGAGTTCCCCCTTGTTCGATACCTACAAGGAACTCATGTCAATAACATGTGTAGGATCACTAATATAATGTCTCAAAATAGATACGTGAAAAACATTGTGCATACGCCTCAAAGAATTAGGTAAGGCTAGTCGATAGGCCACGGGCCCCTTTCTCTCCACAATCTTGAAAGGTCCCACGAACCTAGGAGAGATTTTATCTCCCTTTCCAAACTTGATTGAACTCTTATGCGGTTTAACCCGCAATAAGACTCGATCGCCGACCTTGTAACTATGGTCGACTCGGTGCGCATCGACATAACTCTTCTATCGATCCTGCACTTCTTTAATCCTTTGTCTTATCATTTTCATTTTCTCTTCCATTTCTTGGATCATTTCTGGTCCCACCAGGACCTTATCCTCAAGCTAATCCCAACTCAAGGGCATCTGACACAGTCACCTGTAAAGAAACTTGAAAGGCACCATTTTAATGGTGCTCTAGTAACTGTTGTTGTAAGCGAATTCCACTACTGGCAATAATTCTTCCCAATACTTTTGTTGGTCCATCACGTACATGCGCAACATGTACTCCAAGGTCTGGTTCGTTCATTTGGTCTATCTGTCAGTATCTGGGTGATACACAGTACTAAAGTTAAGTTGGGTTCCCAAGGCCTCTTGGAAACTCGTCCAAAATTGTCCAGTAAACACCGATCCTCGATCGGATATAATCCTCTTAGGCATGCCATGCAGCCTCACAATCTCATTGATGAAAACTCTAGCAATGTCAGGTGTCTGATACATTGAATGCACAGGAATAAAGTGAGCACTCTTCATCAGAGTGTCTACTACTACAAAAATTGAGTCATGTCTCCTTGCTGTCAGTGGAAATCCAACAATAAAATCCATCGAAATAATGTCCCATTTCGATTTTGGAATAGCGTGCAGTTGTAGTAATCTCGTTGGGTGTCTATGTTTATCCTTTACTTGATAACATTCGAGGAATCTGGCCACATAGTTGACTATGTTTTCCTTCATTTCCTTCCAAAAGAATAAGGGCTTAAGGTCTTCCCTCATCTTCGTGACTCCTGAGTGAGCCATGTAAACTTCTCTAACACCCTCAATTCAGGATTAACACCCTCAATTAATCATTTTGTGCTATGTAAATCCGACCTTTAAACCTCAATAAACCATCGCTATCAAATGAAAATACGTCAAATCATGGTACCATCATTGTGTTGTGTCCGATAAAACCCTCAACCTCTTTGTACCCGTCATCATCACATTGTAAAGTGAGAATCTTCTCGTGTAGATTCATCTAAAGGGGAAACATCGAAAAGATGCATGGTATCCGACTCAAAGCATCTACCACTCGGTTCACTATTCCCTTTATGTAAGTAATCTCAAATTCGTACTCGCTAAGCAATTTCGACCAATGTCGTTGTCGCGCGTTCAGGTCGCTTTGCGTAAAAATGTGTTGTAGTCCACAATGATCAGTCTTTAGTTCAAATTTTCACCCACCAAGGTAGTGTCTCCAAACCTTCAAGGTATATACGATGGCTAATAACTCCAAATCATGCATCACATAGTTCTCCTCATGCCTTCTTAGTTCCCTCGAAATGTAAGCAATCACTCGTCCGACTTGCATCAAGACTCTGCCTAAGCCTTCCTTGGATGCGTCTGTGCATACCAAGAAGTCTGCATCCATGTCAGGGACCTTTAGTATCAGCGCTATTTTCAACAACTCCTTAAGCCTCTGAAATTCTTGTGTGCATTTCTCGGTCCAAACAAACTTATTGTTTTTCTTTTTCAATTCCATGATAGGATTTTCTATCTTCGAAAATCCCTCAACAAACTGTTGATAGTATCCTGCTAATCCCATAAAGCTACACACTTTCGTGACATGCATCGGTGTAGGACATTCCATAATAGCCTCGACCCTAGCTAGATCCATGATGATGCCTTCACTAGAGATGACATGCCCTAGGTAGTGAATCCTCGATTGATAGAAAGAGCATTTGGACAATTTCCCAAACAATTTGTTCTCTCGCAGACACTATAGGACCAAGCACAAGTGCTCGTCATGCTCCTCTGTCGTACGAAAGTAAATCAAAATATTGTCAATGAACACTTGGATGAAATTGTCCAAGTACTCGCGGAACACCCCGTTCATCAAACTCATAAATACCCCTGGGGCGTTTGTCAGTCCAAATGATAAAAAAATAAACTCATAATTTCCAAACCTTGTCTTAAAGGCAGTATTAGGGATGTCATCATCCTTGATCCTTAATTGGTGATACCCTGATCTCAAATCAATCTTGGAGAACACCATCACACCCTTCATTTTATCGAACAGATCATCAATTCGTGGCAAGGGATACTGATTCTTGATCGTGGCCTTGTTCAGTTGATGGTAGTCAATGCAAAGCCTCCACGATTCGTCCTTCTTTCGTATGAAAATAACCGGTGCACCCCATGGTGACACGCTAGGACGTATCAGTCCCAGGTCCATCAACTCCTTCAGTTGCATTTTCAACTCTTGTAACTCCAGGGTCAACATCCGATAAGGCATCCTTGCTATCGGTTCGGTCCCCAATTTTAGGTCTATGGTAAACTCCAAATCTCTCTCTGGTGGCATCCTAGGTAACTCCTCCAGAAATACATTCACAAACTCTCTCACCACTGGAAGGTGTTCTAGACCTTCCGCTACTCCCTTCTCGTTTAATGCAATGATCGCATAAATCTTTCACCCCTTGCACATACGTTTCCGTAGCTGTAAGGAAGAGATGAACCTTAAGGAAACTCCCTAGTTCCAGCCTAAAATCACATGTCTCTGTCCCTCATCATCGGCCAATCTCAACCATTTTGTCTTATAGTTGAGTATCGCCTCATGCGATTCCAGCCAATCCATACCAATCATGACATCATAAGATCCTAATATCATGACGTACAAGTTGGCCCTCGTGACAAACTCTCCCAGGTTAAGGGCACAGCCCATAACCTTTCATCCAACCTTTTGTTTGGCTCCTAAAGCCATCTCTACGAAGCTAAACTCATCATGTTCGATTGCCTTTACCTTAATCCTTTTTAGCGCTGCACCAGAAATGAAAATCTCGGTAGCACCAGGATCTATCAAAATATTAAGGGTTTGGTCAGCGATGGTACTTTTCATCTCGATCATAGTCGACTGATGGTCCACCTGGAGGTTATTCATCGCTACATGAATCCGATGGGCCTTGCC
Organism: Picea engelmannii; assembly: GCA_009831015.1. Classification (NCBI taxonomy): domain Eukaryota; kingdom Viridiplantae; phylum Streptophyta; class Pinopsida; order Pinales; family Pinaceae; genus Picea; species Picea engelmannii. The sequence continues at coordinate 349,588 of ML779010.1, read as the reverse complement.
CATATCTCCCACGGTAGTGGGTTCGACTAATCCAGATGCTATGGTCCTTTCCACATGGTAGTCACGCTGGTAGTGTGGCTCCCCACATGTCCAACACCCCTTCTTCGGCCCAGTAGTCCTGGTACCCGAAGTAGAAAATGATGGCCCACCAGCCTGGAACCTTGGTCTCTTCTGCTGAAAAGTCCTAAATTTTTTCTACTGCGAGCGACATTGTTGTTGATGCTGTGGTCCCCGATAAGGTGTCCACTATTGAGGCATCAGTTGTTGGGGTGAAGTGAAAGTGGATCCCCTCTGGAAGCCATGATATCCCGGTGTATGTCTCATTGGTGTTTGGTGCTGTTGTGCTCCGGATGAAACCTACCCTGCTAGTCTCACTGGAGTCCTGGTCTAACCCCCACTAATAAGCTCCTCCTCTGCTATGAGAGCCTTTTGGACAACATCGTGCAAGGTTTGAGGCATCAAAATCATAACCTTTGCATGCAGGTTGTCGTTAAGGCCAAAAATGAACTTGTTAACCTTAAGTTTCTCCATGTTAAGGTGCAAAGTATACCGGAGCAGCTCCATAAAATGGGCCTCATTCTCGGGCACCATACGACCTCCCTGTCATAAGGAGTTGAACTCATTGACCTGACGCTCAATGAATTCCTTTGAAAGGTACCTCTCATGGAACCGTTCCTCAAACAGTTCCCATGACACGTCTTCGACGACCATGTTCAAATATGGTAGGAGTGTCTTCCACCATAGAAGAGCACTCCCCTTTAGTTGAAAGACCGCCATGCAGACCTTCATGTTGGAGGTATAATCGCAAAGTAAGAAGCACATTTCCATGTTCTCTAACCATGCCTCGACAACTGCACCGTCCGAGGCACCAAAGAACTCAAGAAATTTGACCTTCTCGAGTTCACGGTGAATGCTACCAGTATCGACCAGAGTGCGGAGTGGAACCTCAGAAGGTGCCGACACTCTGGCCTTATCTCTGTCCAAATGACTGATCAGTGCCTCGGACATGCACTGAAAATATCTCATTATTTCGACTACATCACCAACTGCTATCTGCTCCTGTCCAAGAACCTCCTCATCTCCCTGGGGGTTAGACCCCTCTAGCGTGGATGCTACTATGGGTGTCATGATTCCTCCCCTAGCACACAGTCGTTTTCCCCTGAAACATCCTCTAACCATGATTACCTTCACTCACACAATCAACTCGATTAGTAACAGTATAATCAAATGATATCAACGAAAGACGTAGCGATTCCAAGTCATGGGTGGAACTCACTCTGATACCATATGTAACAAGCCTCATCGTTACGATGACCAACAACTTAACAAGTGCAAATATTTTTTTTGTGTGTGTGCGTGTGTGTACCAAGATAATAAATACATTCGACTCTGCGTCTCCATACGACTATGAACATGGCGCATGCAACTGCAACAACAACATAACGATCTAAGACACACATCAAACATCTAGAACCAAAGGGCGACAAACAATAGACGAGAATAAAAATACTAACTACCCGCCCATCCTAACCTGTAATAATTAGGACCTCCAAGACACATAAGCAACGCTCAAGCCCAGGTTCCCATCGATTTTAACCATTTAATGTCTCAGGGCTGGCGACTGTTTTGAGGAACATGGAGGTGTCTACATCCTGCCTGACACACGTCGACCAAGCCTACTAAGCTAAGATACTAACATACCCATCAATATCGCAATCAACAAGGTTATCTACATTAAGGCTAATTGTGGTAGTGAATCATTATTAACTCATTAAATTACTCGCTACTATTACAGTATTGCAGGGGAGGTGTACTTTTAATCAAACTACAAGACAATGGAAATTATTAAAGCAAGTAAGGTAATTAACATAGCTTATTCCAACCTCCATTACAAGCCCTGCAATGCATGTCTAAAGTGCATGATGACAACAAGGCATGATCTAAATTTTGTCTTAAAACAATCAATTTCGCACATTTAAAATTACAGTGTCATAAGAGTACTATCTCAATCAATTGCCTTAAATTGTTATTAATGTCATAAGTATATGAATTGCAAATCACGATCTAATAACTATGTAGTTATAAACATAACAATATATCAAATGGATTAATTACCCCTTAACAACCTGACACTAAATTCATCATCCCAAATAACAATAGTAATAATATTTGTTAAAAATAACTCCTCATTACTTAAACATGTTAATCATAAAAGTCTTGACCCTAAAAAAATCTCAACCATTCATGACCATAAAAGGATATTTAAATACAGAATTTGTAACACTCATACACCTCATTCATTTTGAATAAATAAAGAAACTACACTTTAATGGTTTATGTACTTTTCCATACACCTATAACATGACAGAATAATATAAGTCTGATTAAAATATATTTGGCTAAATTTAGCGAAGAATTGGGGCAGTAACTGCACGGGGGAGTGAGTATAGTTGCAAAGCAATTTCAAGTTTTACAAACAATTTAGGTCATTCCTTTTTCAAGGGCACAGGCTCCACTTGTTTACCTGGGCACACATTTTTTGACAAAGTAAAGGGAAAGTTCGGCTCATTAGTCCAAAGGAAGTAACGTTCTAAATCTATAATTAAGGGACATAATTCCTTTCATCTCTAATTTAAATCTCTAAATTAATTCATAAGAAAAAAAACGACAATCCCTTTCAATTGTTTTTCATAAAGAGCAACTGCAGACAAAAATCAGAAATTCTTAATGGTCCAGTATAGGTGAGGACAGTGATTTGTAAAAGTAGGCGGTGAGTTAACACAAGGAAGGTCAATTGCTAGGAAACTCATGAGGAAGGGTTTATCCTGCATAGAAGGCAATTTTACCTCACATCTTAAATCATAATTCCAGTGGAAAATGGTTAATCAACTTAGCGATTTAAACCACCGCTCAAAACGCCTTGCAAGGGACAGGTTCAAGAATTGGGGGAAGGTTCTGCAATCAGAAAAATTCAGTAAGGGAAACGACACATAGATTGCTCGTGAATAAATTGAAGGAAAGGAAGGGTGTTTTCAGGCGATAAGAAGTTAAGAAATTAACATAGAAAGAAGGGTGAAAATCATGTTAAGTTCACACTGTGCAGAGGCAAAAAGGGTAAGAGAATTATTTACTGTGGCAGGGATGAGAACAACGATAATATTATAGTTGTAGAGGCAGGCTAAAAAGGGTTTTAGTGTGGAAGGAAGGGGTGAAATAATACGGATAACATAAGCAAGAACACACAGATGCACAATAAAACTCGTTACATAAAGATGCCTCAAAAATAGCAAAACAGAGAAAGAAGTATAACATTCAAAGTATTGCAGTATTGCACCCATTCCAGCAGAAATTGAGTTCCATTTTCAAGAAAATTTCTATGGACCATAGCCTTCTAAAAACTATGCAATGTGAAGCAACAGGAAAGTACCTCCTAGCGAGGAATTTGGTATGAACTAGTCCTCGCAACCTCAGATGGACACAACTAAAATGCCTATCAAGTTCGTGTGAAAAAAAATCAAGCAAGAAACGCTGGTAATTATGGGCACTTCTCTCTCTACAAATAAGAGATAGAATTAGGAATTAAAAACACCAAAAACATCAAGAGTTAAAAAGGGCTAGAAATCTTTAAATGCACAAATTAAGCCATATACTATAACTACCCCTTAGAAAGCAGAACAAACAGAACCAAACTATTCTTTAATTGCATTTATAGCAGAACAGATAGAACCAAAACTTTTCTTCAATGGAATTTAGAACTGCAATATAACTTTATCTGCTACAGGAAGAAAAAAAACAATCCAGGCTTAGTAAAACTTGAATTAAATCACTTTCTGCATTCAACATAGAAGTTACAGCGTATAAAATCAACTTAGAGCGTTGCAGCAAAAGCATTAAAAAGATAATCCATGAGGCAGCTGATTCAATATTGTTCTGAAATCAATGGATTTTGTGTTATTGTCATTAGGACGTAACCCATGGGTATGTGTGTTCCTGAAACAATTGTTCCATCGAATAAAACTACCGCTACCAAACAGTAAACATACAGATCCTTCAAGGAAGCCAATCAATGAAAAAAAAATTAAAAACAAAACAGGATAGACAAATTAGGCAAACCCATAGAACTTTGTCTTTTATTCTCAATAATTAACGCTTTTCCCGTCAATGGTGTCCATCTCCAAAGCCTTAATCATGTATAATATTATTGACACTCACTGTCGCAGAAAACCCCCAAACTGCAAATCCCCATAAGGTATCTTTCAACTTATTGGTTGTTCATCGGATAATGATAGATCAACATAGCACATATTACCCTAGGGCATATAATTCTCAGGCAATAAGATAATAGAAGCACTCACTTACTATTGAAAGTATTTGATCGAACTCGGATATTATACAGAAATATCGATATTTACCAACATTTATCAGGAGGTTCTTCAATAGCTTATTAGTTGTTTTTCATACACAAGAAACATATAGAATATAAATTGTACATGATTTGCAACACTAATACTTGTCACATGAGAAATTTAAATAAAAATAGCAGTTACAATTATAATCGCTAAGTAAATAAATAAATAAATCCATTAAATCCATTTACAACCGATATCCCGATCCCAACATAAGTCATAATGCATTCTATTCAACCAAATTAAAAATCATGCAGTTGCATTAACACCCGCCTCGAATGACGACCGTGTTAGAACCCTATATAATAGGGAATCAGTGTTCTTAATGATATTTATATTTTCAGGCATATGTGTTCTCTCATGACGCATGGCGAAGGTGGCGGAAAGCGCCCGACACTGACCAAGCATAAGACGAGTGTTTGCACGCAAGTTTCAAAGCGAGTTCTGGTGCAATTTTATCGAAAATTTTGAAGTGGTTTGAAATGACGAAATTTGACTCTTGAGAGTCAAATGCTAATTTGGGTTTTCATAATCTCTGTTGGGTGAATTTAAAAAAATAAAAAAAAACAATTTGGCCCCTCGACCTTTTTTGCTTCTATGCAGAGTTTTATGAAAAATTGACAAATACTTTTTGCCAAAAAATTATATTGGCCTCGGGCCAACCTCCTAATGCTCTACACCAAGGGATAAGCACCGTTCAATACACCAACAACAAACACACAAAGCAACGCTAGCGCCAACGCCAACACCAAACCCCAAAGCCCAAGCCTCGGGCTCACTAATTTGACATAGCATGTAACTGTTGGCTAATTTAAATGCACAAAGTTCATTCCACCATGCGAATGTGGGATATTGCCCACAGGAAACCAAAAAGAAATACAAAGAAACTTTGAAACCCTGCGCCAGGTGTTTGAAACTGAATTAAAGGTGTCCAACGTAGAGGAGGAGGCATGCATAGAGGCGACACCGAGGGATTGTATCAGCGTTTTCAATCAAGCATTAGAAAGAACTGAAAGTGACATGGTTTTTTCAGTGCAGAACAGTCTTCTTGGTTGGCCACCTCCCGAAATTAATGTGCTTGATGATATTGTGGAAGGTGGAGTTCTAAACTCATATACATGCTCCTGTTGCATATGTTTCACGACCACGTACCATTCTTTTGGCAGGAAATTATGTAAAGAACCTTACCATACCCATTACTTTTAATGTGTGTTGGGCCCTGGTTGTAGAAATTATTCTGAAGATGGAGATCCTTCCAGTTAATGATCTAGATGTTGCACTGCACGAATTTGTTAACAAGGACGATAAATTGGTTTTCCATTCTTGTTTGCAGCACAATCTTGAGGAGAAGTTGCTAGTTTTCAAGCATGTGGAGATGTTTGCATTAACCTTTGTCCACGGGGTTTTGATGAGAACCATGCAACTAAAGGAAAAGAGATTCCTCCTGTTTCAATCGAACATTCTGAATCACTACCAGGCAAAGGTCTAGTTGCTACACTGACTGGCATACATATATCAGCAACAATCTGATCCAGTGGATGTAGAGCTACTCACTAACTTGGGTGACTGTTGTATAAAAAGATCTGAACTTTCATTCACATCAGTAAATCCTGACCAGACAAGCATTAATGAAATTTGGAACTCGGCTAGAGAATTTTATGAACGGTCATTTAGTGCATATGCGAATGCTTCTAGCAGATTTGACATTATGCTTGGTGATGACATTTTTGGATTGCTTCAGAATTTGGGTGCAGGTCTTCTTTCATTAGCATTCGGTAGACATTGTTGAATCTGCTGAAGCATTCAAGCATGCTAAGGAAAAGTTAATAAATGATGCAAACTTCTCTCAAACAGATGCCAGAGTTCGTGTTGCCTTGGGAGAGCCTTTCAGTGCACAGGAAGACAAGTTTTCTCATACCACAGATCATCAACCACAGGTGCTAAACTTACTGGAGAAATCTATCAAAGAAGGCTATGGTGTTGCTCTACAAATTGATGCTACCAATTTAGATGATTTGATTGGCCTTCAAGTATGTCTCACATCAACAAAGCATTATCTTCTTTCAGGGGAAAAGGAAAGGGCCAATGAGTCTTCATTGAAAAGTTTGCAGTGGTATACAAAAGCTGTGAATCTTTTGGAAGAAGATGCTATTAGCAAGTACGAACTTTGTTTTGAAGAATAATGTGATTTAATGTATAACATGGCATGTGCTGCTGAAACATGTGGAAAACAGGGAACCCGACTTCAACAGTCTCATCCACTTATTTAGGGAACAGTTATACATGTGGAAGAGAAATCCCAGACTCTAGAGGAAAATGCGACAATTGGCAAATGACAGCTTCCATCCAATCTCCAACAAAACCTCCAGCATTCAGTCTATTCGCCAGCAAATTTTAAACCTCCTCCAATATGCCAAATGTCGAGGCAGCTATTACAATTGTAAATCTCCCTTTAGTTTACTGATCGATTCGTTTTAGATGGAAATTGACAGGTGTAGATTTCGGCAACTGTTTTTCTATTCTTAGAGAACAGAGTTATGAGCTTGGGTCTTGGGTGGCTGAGGGAGTTTTATTATTTATAGAGATGTAAAATATAGAATGAGGGTTCGACTGGGCAGAGGGAGAGAGGTTTCGACCTGTGGAGTTTTCTTCCATATGGCTGGACCTGTGAGAGGTTTTATTTGTGCTTGACTGTAGGGTTGTGCTTGGCCAGAAAGTTTTTTTTGCTGTAATCCTTTAATGATTGATCAGTAACATGCTTGTTTTTCACAGGATTCTTGTGTGGGTGTCTTGGTGGTGTTTTCCTCTGTTAAAGTGTTTTCCTGGTTATCTTTCATTTTGTTTTCAGTTCTTATTATCAGAAGGAATGTTATAGTTGTAGAATTTATCAGCAGATACTCTGTTTCTCAGCTTTTGATAATCTTTATGTTGATCTTCTAAAAGGCTAGCTTGGGAATTCTTAGCTGCTCCCTTGCTTGTTTTTTTTTCTCCACTTTTTCTTCCTCAATTCAACATAATTAAAACTCAATTCGATCCAAGATGCTCACTACCTTGCCCTGTGTAAAAGCTTTGTCTAGATCTAAGAAATCAATCATATTTCTAAGCACAGACCCCATTTTCCCAATGGCCCTCCTTGTTGTCCCAAAGTAACCATCTCAGAATAAAAAACTCTATATTTTTATTGCTTTCATAACTAGCCTAAAACCCATCCCTTAAAAACAAAGCTAAATCTAAAAGAGAGATCCCTCTCTGAGTCTTGGAGGGCTAGATCCAAAACTCGAAGCGGTTCGAGGTTACCTCTGTGATTGCCTCAGTAGCCTTAGGAAAATTACAGAGCGCTAACAGACCGCGCACTCTGTGCTGCTCCTGCTCACCGACCATTGAGACCTCACCGGTACCTCCCAGCCAATGTTAGGGGTACTCTGCTTCCCCCTTATCTCCCCAAGCCACAAAGGGGCCACACACTATCCAGATGGCACGTCTAGCTCCCAACTCGCCTCGCAAGGTCGAGCTACCACTCCTCTCCGAGTTGGGGAATCCCAACTGCCCACAAGTAAATCAGTCAAGTCACTAATCCAGCAGCACAATGTTACGCTCACAGCTGATCCCTTTCTTCCTCCTCCTTCCTCTCTTTTATAGAGTTTTAGAACTTCCAGTCTTTCCCTAAATCTCATTTAATTTAAGTTTTAAATAAAAATCTTCTAAAATTTCTTCTTCGTACAAGTGTCATTCATCCCCCACATTCCTCCAATAATTATTTTCTTTAATTTATTAAATTTTCTTATTTCCCTCACCGACCTAGAGTTACTCCTAAATTTACTCCTAGCTGTCCCTAGATTCCCTTACAGGTTTTAAAGACTTTCCCTAGAATGAAGTTGCTAATTTAGTTCAATTTAGAAGGTTCTTAATTGGAGATTCTTTACTAAGTTGACCTCTCACTTTTTACCATAAGTTCCCCTCTTTCCCTTTTAATGTTACCTCCATCTCGTAGTTTTATAATTTCCCTCTTTCCCCTTTTTATTAGAGCTAAAAACGACAGTTGAAATTTAACCCCTTTTCCCTTTTATTATTAATTCAACATCTTTTAAAACTATCAAAAGTTTAAAATAATTAATTTCTTCTTTATATATATATTTTTATCCACCGATTTTATTTAATTTCTTACTCTCTTCATTTTACCCCAAAATTTATGAAGACCAAATTATTACGTAAGGGGTTTTTATTTTAAATTTTAATATTATAATTTTATATAGATATTTTCTCAAGGGTAGACAAAATCTTACCCCTAGTGAAGTTTTTAGACTTAGGACTTAGATTCTGAACTGGGCGACATTTAATTAGGGGAGTTGTTTTAAAATTTCTTAAGGTGTTGATTGTATTAGGGCCATCTAGGTTCGTTCCTTTATCATCATCAACACGACGTTCCCTTCAGGACACACTATGTACTCCAAGGGTGCCACTCACCTCTTTTGTTTCTTTGTGTGACGTGCCCTTCAGGACGCACCACGTGCTCCAAGGGTGCCACTCACCTCATCTGTTTATTTGCGCGACGCTCCCTTTAGGACGCACCACGTGCTCCAAGGGTGCCACTCACCTCTTGACTGATTGGTAGACATCAATAACCCCTGGAGTTAGCACTCCAGCAGGTGAACTTGTGGGAGACTAAGGTCTTCTAAGGAATAAGACCCCCGCCTTATTGTGTGCCCCTTAGAATCATCATGAACGACTATCACAGTCTGCCCTCATGGCATCGTGGGTCCTCTTGAACTAGGTAATCGTTATCCTACAGTTCAAGCCATGATGGGAGTGCTAGCAGGCTGTGGCAGGGCTGTTATCCACACCTCTCCCTCAACCTCTCTGGTAGTCGTGTGTGGCCCCTTTACTCCATATGTGAGTCTAGTCGGCAAGCTATCGTCAGCCTGCATCATCAACAAATTATGTCAGAACATATCCACATCATATCATCTAATCAAATGTACTAATATCACAATAAATCAATCAAACCCCAGTAGCACACTCCCTGACTCGATTCGGAGTCCAAGGGGTTCCATCGATGCCTTTGCATCCTTAAGGTCCAAAACCTTGCACACTCAGTAAAATCAAGTCAATATCACTTATCTATGTCAATGCAGTAAAACATCATGTCATCTACCATAACTCATCCTAATTAAAGTCAAATGTTTTAATATCATAATAATCCGGATCACTTGCGAGCAAGTGTCCTCAAAGAATAAGTTCTCTTAGTGCACCAGAGTGAGATGTTACATCATCATATAACACACATACCTGTATATATCATTCATCTTATTCTTCATCAAGATCAACATCATCAATATCATCTTCATCATAAACATTGTCATTTCCCCAATACCCAATCTATCTAGATTTAACAACTATAATTAAAAATGACACTAAGATTACATGAAAGAAAAAAAACATAAGAGATCTATAGTACAAATGACTCACCACATGTAGGAATATCATTGATCTTCTTCTTCATCCAACTCATCATATTATGTATCATCATCTAGTATTTCAGAATCATCGTCGAATGGATTGGCCATATCAACATCATCATCAATACTATCATAATTTTCCATAACATCATCATCAGATATAGCATCATCGAGAACATTATCATCTACATCATATGGTCGATCAACTTCCTCGACTTCATCATATGACGATACATAGTCTTCCTCCTCATGTTCCTCTGTATCACCTTCTAGTTCTTGAATATCATCTTCTTCTGGTACATTATACTTTACAGGCCTTCCTCTTGGATCATATCTAACAACAAACGACCAACCTGGTTTACCGAGAACCTCACAATAGAATACCTTCTCACATTGGCTTGGAAGAACATAACTTTATAGACCCGGTTCAAATGTCCTTGTATTAACCATGGTAAAACCATTGTCATGTTGAATAACAGTTCTTTCAGGATCACGTTCATTTATCCGTAAACGATATCATTTGACCTCAAACAAAATCATCTTGAAGGATTTGAAGTCACACTCGATTATATCATCCAAATGTCCATAATATCTATTTTCTGTTAGTCTTTGATGTTTGTCACTTCTAGAAGAAACATTAGTGACTTGAAACACTGTAGTTATCCCTGAATCGACGGTTTTCTTCGTGTCATCCACCCTTTTGACGTGAATTTTTTGACCATTATACCACATAGCTTTGTGGTTCTTCAACTGCAATATTCCCGACAAGTCCAAAATAAATTAATAATTCATAAACATATTTAAACATAATAAATATTAAAAAATAATACATTAACATTTTGTATAATAACAGAAAGTGCAGGTAAAATTTTATATGCTTACCTGTTTATCTTTTAAACCATATGCTAAATCAATCTCC
>ML779010.1:307567-331416 GCA_009831015.1 Picea engelmannii | reverse complement strand
CCCTTGTGGGTTTTTCCAGGGTCGAAGTTAGACCGAAAATATTTGTGTCTAATATTTTCTGAGTTTTGCATATTGCTGATATTTAATTTTTGCATTGAAAACGATGTTCATAATCCTCATGTTTCAGTTCTGAAATTTATTTTATGTTCAGAAATTTATTTTCTGTTAAGTTTTTAGATGCTGAAACACCGTTGTAGCTTATGCTGAAACACCAGGCTGTAGCATAAGCTGAAACACAGTGCTGAGTAGATGCTGAAACACTGCTGTAGTAGATGCTGAAACACTGCTGTAGTAGATGCTGAAACACGACTGTAGCAGTTGCTGAAACACGGCTGTAGCATATGCTGAAACAGTGCTGAAACTGAGTTTAGCATTTAAATTTGACTGAAAAATCAGAGAGACTGAAACTGGGTGGGATTTTGAATGAAAAATTAACAGAAAGGGAATATGGAGGGTTGCAGGTTCTGTTTGCAATGGTTGTCTATAATTGGTTGTAGAATCAATTTGCACATTATGTTTTCCTTTAGACTTTCAATGACATCACTTCATTTCCCTTTGCAAGATTTTAACTCCTTTTTTATCGGTTGTTGTTCTACTCAATCAATTAGTTATTAGGGTTCACAATTAATTATTTATTGTTGTTGTGGTTGTTCCCTTCTTAATTTCTATGGACCTCATGCAAAATAATTAGTAAAAAGAGGTGACTAAAACCTTTAATATTTGTTGTTAATAATATGAACCAATGTCTTATTCAAAATAGGGAAAGAATATATATCTAGTTTCTTTAAACGTTTTCATTTTATTTGGAGCTCATGTATTTGAAATATTTTCACTCATCATTGTCATGAGGAAATTATTGTGACCTTTGAAGTGAGAGGTAATTTTGTAAATCATTTTTTTTTAAAGAAACCAAGTTTCTCAGGCTTGTGTTTGTGGTTCTTTTCATATTCATCAAAGAAAATTACCACTTGATTCGTGGAAACACTTATTACTTCTAAAAGGGTGATAGAAATTGCCAACATCACTGCTTTGTTAGCCAACAAGTTTAATGAAATCATTTTTAGCAATTTATTTCCTCAGTGTGCCACATGTGAGGTTCCCATTTAAAATGGATCTCATGATCCAGAAATATTCAGTAACTATAATATCAACCTAAAAACAAGTTTTGAATATATTTTGATTCATAAAGATGAGAAGTTTCATTCACCAAGTTAAATATTATAAGGTTTTCCAAGCTATTGGTTGCAGGACATGCAACAAATAAAAAACCAACCACCACTTGGATTGGGCTTGTGGAAGCCCTTAGCTTCACATTCTACCCTTCTAGATACAAATAGGATATGAATGTCAATTTGGTTCACCTGCATCTGTAACATCCCGCTCTGGCACACTGAGAAAACTTATTCTTTGAGGACACTTGCTCACAAGTGATCCAGACTATTATAATATTAAAACATTTGTCCTTCATTATGATGCGTTATGGTAGATGACATGATGTTTTAATGCATTTGACATAGACATGTGCTATTGACTCGATTTTACTGAGTGTGCAGGGTTCTGGACCTTGAGGATGCAGAGGCATCGACGAAACCCCTTGGACTTTGGATCGAGTCAGGGAGTGTGCTATTAAGATTTGATTGTTTTAGTGTGATTTCAGTCCAATTGATTAGATGATATGATGTGGACATGTTTTGACATGATTGTTGATGATGCAGGCTAACGATAGCTTACCGACCAAACTCACATATGGAGTAAAGGGGCCACACACGACTAATAGAGAGGTTGAGGGAGAGGTGTGGACAACAACTCTGCCACAGCCTACTAGCACTCCCATCGTGGCTCGAACTGTAGGTTAAAAATTACCTAGTTCGAGAGGAACCACGATGTTGTGAGGGAATACTGCGACAATCGCTCACGATGATTCTAAAGGGCGTGCAATAAGGCGGGGGCCTTATTCCTTAGAATCCCTTAGTCTCCCACAAGTTCACCTGGCAGAGTGTTGACTCCAGGGGTTATTGATGTCTACCAATCAGTCAAGAGGCGAGTGGCACCCTTGGAGCACGTGGTGCATCTTGAAGAGCGTGTCACACAAAATAAATACAAGAGGTGAGTGGCACCCTTGGAGCATGTGGTGCATCCTGAAGGGCACATCGCGTAAAAGAAACACTAGAGGCGAGTGGCACCCTTGGAGCATGTAGTGCATCCTGAGGGGCACGTCACGTTGATGATGTTAAAGGAACGAACCTAGATGTCCTAAGACTGATATCTCATTAAGAAATTTTAAAAAACTTCCCTAACTAAAATGTCGCCTAGTTTAGAATCTAAGTCCTAAGTCTAAAACTTCGCTAGGGGTAAAATTTTGTCTACCCTTAAGAAAAATACCTTATAAAAATAAAATAATAAATTTTAAACAAAAAAACACTTAAGTAATAGTTGTGGACTTCATAAATTTTTGGGTAAAATGAAGAGAGTAAGAACTTAATTAAAATCTGTGGATATCAAAGGTAAAGAAGAAATAAATTATTTAACTTGTGAAAGTGTAAAAATATATTAAATTAATAATAAAAGGAAAAGAGTAAATAGCGCAACTGCCATTTTGTCTCTAATAAAAAGGGGAATGAAGGGCATAATAAAAATTAGGAAACTAAGGAATGGGAGAGACATTATAAGGGAAAGAGGGGAACTTATGGTGAAAAGCGAGGTCAACATAGTAAAGAATCTGCAATTAAGAACCTTCTAATTTGAACTAAATTAGCAACTTCATTTTAGGGAAAGTATTTAAACCCGTAAGGGAATCTAGGAACACCTAGGAGTAAATTTAGTAGCAACTCTAGGTGGGTGAGGGAAATGAGACAATTTTTAATTTAAAGAAAATAATTATTGGAGGAAAGAGGGGGATGGATGACACTTGTGCGAAGGAGAATATTTAGAGGATTTTTATTAAAACTTAATTTAAATGTGATTTAGGGAAAGATGGAAGTTCTAAAAACTCTATAAAAGAAAGGGAAGAGAAGGAAGAAGGGGATCGATTGTTAGCATAAAGTTACGCTACCGGATTTTTGACTTGACTGGTTACTTGTGGGGAGTTGGGTTTTCCCAGCTCGGATAGGAGTGGTAGCTCGGCCTTGCGAGGTGAGCTAGGAGCGAGACGTACCATCTAGATAGTGTGTGGCCCCTTTGCAGCTTGGGGGGATAAGGGGGAAGCAGAGTACCCCTAACGTTGGCTGGGAGTTACCGGTGAGGTCTCGACAGTCGATGAGCGGGAGCGGCATGGAGTTCAAGTGTGGGATAGCGTCTTCAGGTTATTCATCATCAGTCACAGGTACGCAAGTGCGTTTGTTTGTTTAAGAATAAAACAAAAATTGTTTAAAGTTGTATATGAATCTTTATGATGATGATTGATGTGTTGAATTTTGGATCATCTTGTTTCCTTGTTGTTTTCTGTGCCTAGACTGTTATAACCACACAATCCTTTCGATGAGTTATCCTTGGCTCTGGCATAATCTTACTGTTGGTTGCATTTTCTTATTAGTGTTCTTTAAGCGTTTATAAATCACTGTGGGCGTTTATATCTAACTGTGGGCATTTTTAAATATGGCTATGTGTGTTTTGTAATAATGTGGGCGTTTATATATTACTGTGGGCATTTTGTATTTCTGTAGGCGTTTATAAATTATGGTGGGCGTTTTTATATATGACTGTGGGCGTTTTGTTTTAATGTGGGCATTTATATATGACTGTGGGCATTTATATCTGACTGGGGGCATTTTTATGTATGACTATGGGCATTTTGTAATAATGGGGGAGTTTATATATTACTGTGGGCATTGTGTATTGTTGTAGGCGTTTATAAATTACGGTGGGTGTTTTCATATATGACTGTGGGTGTTTTGTTTTAATGTGGGCATTTATATATGACTGTGGGCGTTTATATCTTACTGTGGGAATTTTTATGTATGACTATGGGCATTTTGTAATAATGGGGGCGTTTATATATTCCCGTTGGCATTTTGTATTGTTGTAGGCATTATAAATTACGGTGGGTGTTTATATATGACTGTGGGAGTTTTTATATATGAATGTGGGCATTTTGTTTTAATGTGGGCATTTATATATGATTGTGGGCGTTTATATCTAACTGTGGGCATTTTGTATTGATGTGGGGGTTTATATATATTACTGTGGGCATTTTCTATTACTATGGGCATTTGGGTGGACTGTGTTCCTCCTTACTCGGCCATTCTTTCTATTCTCAGCCATCCCAATGGATCCCAGGAACAGCCTCTCATCAATGCACCTTTAAACCATCCTTATAAAGAACAGAAGGAGACAGAACGATTGGAACAAGAGATGACAATGTTACATTAATTGATAGGATCGATTTTATTTGTCTCGTTACTAAATGCCATATTATTGCTGTATTCATTACCTAATAGTAGCCCCTATTTTATCTTAGATAATGATGCTTTAAATCTAATGGCCAAGAGATGGAGGAGTGAGTTAACTCAGAAAATGTTGACCGGATGAGACTTATTAAAGTTAGCAATAACAACATTAGCCAGCTACCCTAATTGGTTATTTATAGCAGTCTACTTTATGTTAATCAAGCATTCTACTTTATAACAACAACTACTTTACTTGTTAGTATTTACAATAGCAATCTACCTTATTTTAAATGAAAGAAATCTATTTTTCCAGTTAATATTCATGGCCGCAACAACTTCATTTTGTTAGTATTTAAAAATGGCAATCCACTTTATTTTAATAAAGGCAACTTACCTTTCAAATAACATTTCCTAACAAGAAGTTACTTTATTTCAGTTAGTATGTAATAAAAGCAAGCTGCCTTAATTAGTCAATGCCTCATTTAAGGCTAAGGGCTAGTAGATAGAGAGGATAATTATTTATAGATAGTATTGATGCTAAATTGTTTATGGTAATTACAACAAATTAGGTAAGCTCTTAAGTAAAATAAAAAAAATATTTTCAAGAATTATATATTTCCAAAAATTTGCATACCTACAATTGATGTTATGATGGTGTGTCCATGTGCCTTGAAGGGAACTAATAATTAGTAGGCACCATGAAAAGAGGTGATGTTTGTTGAATTAAGTTATATTTTTTGCACCAGGAAATCATTACTTTTGTTTTGGAGGTTGCATAATTATTGGCTCTCAATTACTGGCTATCAATTATAAATTTAGATCATTCAGTTAATGTAATATTAATTTATATGCTTACGATAAAAGATTTTGAATATTGCATTAATTAGGGATTCATGACCATTGCATTGTTGAGACAATTATTGGTTCCTAATTATTGTCTATCGAATTATAAGTTTAGATCATTGAATGAATGTTGATGTAAATTTTACCATGTTTGCGTCAAATGATTTTAGGATATTTCGTTAATTATTGATCTATAATTAAATATTAAATGTTAATTATTGCATTAACTGGCAATTATATCTAATCATTATATTTACAGTTATAATTAATAACTAATTTTATTGTTAAATGTTAAACCAGTCGAAGTTCAGACTTATACAATAAAGTCCCTTGAATGTTGTTTTAGAGGGTACCTTGATGATGAATTATGATCTAAAGTTGCGCATTGGAATGGCCTTAAGATGCATATAGATGGTAGCCCTTGTTTAAGTAATGTTGTACTGGGTTGTAAACTTTGTGTGCTTGGTCTGCTTGTGTCGGGCGGGATGTAGACACCTCCATGTTCCTCAGAACAGTTGCCAGCCCTGAGACCTTAAATGGTTAAAATCAATGGGAACCTAGGCTTGAGCGTTTCTTATGTGTGTTGGAGGTCCTAACCATTGCAGGGTAGGAAGGATGGGTAGTCAGTCTTATTATTTTTCGGTTGATTGTCGTTCATTGCTTGCAGAGGTTCATGTGCATCTTAGGTCTTTTTGTTGTCATCGCATTGCATGCATCATGTCCGTCATCGTATGGCGACGCAGATTCAAATGTATTTATTATCCTTGTACCCATGCACGCACACACACAAAAAAAAAAATTGCACTTGTTATATGAGGTTTGTCGTCGTAATTAGGAGGTTCGTTACATATGGTATCAAAGCGGGTTCAACCCACGACTTGGGATCACTATGACTTTCGTTGTTATGATTTGATTATACTGTTGCTAATTGTGTTGACTTGTGTGCGTACAGGTAATCATGGTTAGAGGATGTTGCGGAGGTAGATGATGGGGTGCTAGGGGAGAAGGCACGATGCCTCCAGTGGCATCCACACCTAAGGGTTCTAACCCCCAGGGAGACGAGTAGGTTCTCGAAGAGGAGTAGATAGTAGTTGGCGATCTAGTTGGGATGATGAGATATTTTCAGCGCATGTCTGAGGCATTGATCAACCATTTGGACAGAGATGAGGCCATGGTGCCGACACCCGCTAAGGTTCCACCATGCGCACTGGCCGTTACTAGTAGCATTCACCATGAACTCGAGAAGGTTAAATTTCTCGAGTTCTTTGGTGCCTCGGATGGCGCAGCCGCCAAGGCATGGTTGGAGAACATGGTGATGTGCTTCATACTTTGTGATTATACCTCCAACATGAAGGTCTGCATGGCGGTCTTTCAACTGAAGGGGAGCGCTCTTCTATGGTGGAAGAGGCTCCTACCACATCTGACCATGGCCGTCGAAGACGTGTCATGGGAACTGTTCGAGGAACGGTTTCGAGAGAGGTACCTTTCAGAGGAATTCATCAAGCGTCAACTCAATGAGTTCAATGCCTTACGACAGGGAGGTCGTATGGTGCCCGAGTACGAGGCCCATTTTATGGAGCTGCTTCGATATGATTTTCCCCTTAACATTGAAAAACTTAAGGTCAACAAGTTCGTGTTCGGCCTTAATGGTGGCCTGCGTACAAAGGTTAGGATTTTGATGCCCCAAACCTGTTATGATGTTGTCCAGAAGGCCCTCATAGCATAGGATGAGCTTATCAGTAGGGGTCAGACTAGAAATCCAGCGAGACCAGTAGGGAAAGGTTCATTTGGAACACAACAACACCAGACACTAGTAAGACTTACGTCGGGATATCGTGGCTTCCAAAGGGGATCCACTTTCACTACACCCCGACGACCGCCGCCTCAGCAGTGGACCCCTTATTGGGGACCACTGCATCAGCAGCAGTGTCGCCCGCAGCAGCAGCAGTTTAGGCCTATTCAACAGAACAGACCAGGATTCCAAGCCGATGGTCTGTCATCTTCTACTTCGAGTACCAGGACTACTAGGCCGAAGAAGGGGTGTTGGACATGTGGGGAGCCACACTACCAGCGCGACTGTCCTGTGAAGAGGACCAGAGCATCCGGATCGACCGGACCCACTACCATGGGAGATATGGGCAAGGCCCATCGGATTCATGTAGTGGTGAAAAACCACCAGGCAGAGCACCAGTCGACTGTGCTTGAGATGACAGGTACCATTGCTGACCATACCCTTAGTATTTTGATAGATCCCGGTGCTACCAAGAGTTTCATTTATGGTGCAGCACTAAAAAGGATTAAGGTAAAGGCAGTCAAACAGGATGATTTTAGCTATGTGGAGATGGCATCGGAAGCCAAACAAAGGGTTGGAGGAAAGGTTACGAGTTGTGCCCTTAACCTGGGAGAGTTTGTCATGAGGGCCAACTTGTACGTCACGATCTTATAATCTTATGATGTCGTAATTGGTATGGATTGGTTGGAATTGCATGAGGCGATACTCAATTGTAAGATGAAGCGTTTGATATTGGTCGATGATGAGGGACAGAGACATGTGATTGTAGGATGGAACCAGGGAGTTTCCCTGAGGTTTGTCTCTTCCTTACAGCTACGGAAGAGTATGCGGAAGGGGTGCAAGATTTATGCGATACTTGTACTAAACGCGAAGGGTGTAGTGGAAGGTCTTGAGCACCTTCCAATGGTGAAGGAGTTTGCAGATGTATTTCCATAGGAGTTACCTGGGATGCCGCCAGAAAGGGAATTGGAGTTTACCATAGACCTGAAACTAGGGACCGAACCGATAGCAAGAATGCCTTATCGGATGTCGACGCCAAAGTTGCAAGAGTTGAAAATGAAACTAAAGGAGGTGTTGGACCTGGGATTGATATGTCCTAGTGTTTCATCATGGGGTGCACCTATTATTTTCATACGAAAGAAGGACGGATCGTGGAGGCTTTGCATTGACTACCATCAACTGAACAAGGCTACAATCAAGAACCTATATCCCTTGCCGAGAATTGATGATCTATTTGATCAAATGAAGGGTGCAACGGTGTTCTCCAAGATCGATTTGTGATCAGGATATCACCAGTTATGGCTCTAGGAGGATGATGTCCCTAAGACCGCCTTTAGGACGAGGTTTTGACATTACGAGTTTACTATTTTTCCATTTGGACTGACAACCGCCCCAGGAGTATTTATGAGTTTGATGAATGGGGTGTTCTGCGAGTACTTGGACAAGTTTGTTCAAGTGTTCATAGACGATATTTTGATTTACTCTCATACGATGGAGGAGCATGAGGATCACTTGCACATGGTACTATAGTGTCTGTGAGAGCATAAATTGTATGGGAAGTTGTCCAAATGCTCTTTTTATCAATCGAGGATTCACTACTTGGGGCATGTCATCTCCGGCGAAGGTATCTCCATGGATCCAACCAAGATCGAGGCTATTGTGGAATGGCCTGCGCCTACGAATGTCATGGGAGTGCATAGCTTTATGGGCTTAGCAGGATATTACCAATGGTTTGTCGAGGGATTTTCGAAGATAGCAAATCCGATCACGGAATTGTAGAAGAAAAACAAGAAGTTTGTTTGGACCGAGAAATGTGCGGAAGCATTTCGAAGGCTTAAGGAGTTGTTGACAACTTCACTGATACTAAAGGTCCCTAACATGGACGCGGACTTCTTGGTATACACTGATGCATACAAGGAAGGTTTAGGCGGAGTCTTGATGTAAGACGAACAAGTGATTTCTTACATTTCGAGGAAACTAAGAAGGCATGAGGAGAACTACGCGACATACGATTTGGAGTTATTAGCCATCGTATATGCCTTGAAGGTTTGTAGACACTACCTTGTTGGATGAAAATTTGAACTAAAGACTAATAATTGTGGACTACAACACATTTTTATACAAAGCGACCTGAACACACGACAATGGTGTTGGTCGGAAATTCTTAGCGAGTACGACTTTGAGATTACTTACATAAAGGGAACAGTGAACCGAGTGGTGGATGCTTTGAGTCGGAGACCACACATCTTTTTGGTGTTGCCTCTTCAGATGAATCTACATGAGAAGATTCTCACTTTACAGTGTGAAAATGACTGGTACAAGGAGGTCGAGGGTGTTATCGGACAAAACACAATGATGGTACCATGATATGAGGGATTTTCATTTGATAACAATGGTTTATTTAGGTTTAAAATTTGGATTTACATACCACCAAATGACGAGTTGAGGATGTTGATCTTGAGTGAGGCTCATATAGTGGTTTACATGGCTCACCCGGGAGTCACAAAGATGAGGGAAGACCTTAAACCCTTATTCTTCTGGAAGGGATTGAAGGCCAACATAGTCAACTATGTGGCCAGATGTCTAGAGTGTCAGTAGGTAAAGGTTGAACATAGACACCCAGCAGGATTAATTCAACCACATGCCATTTCGAAATCGAAATGGGAGGTTATTTCGATGGATTTTATTGTTGTATTTACACTGACGGCAAGGAGACATGACTCGATTTTTGTAGTAGTAGACACTCTGACGAAGAGTGCTCACTTTATTCCTATGCATACAATATATCAGGCACCTGACATAGCTAGAGTTTTCATCAGTGAGATTGTGAGGCTGCATGGCGTGCCTAAGAGGATTATATCCGATCAAGGATCAATGTTTACTGGACGATTTTGGATGAGTTTCCAAGAGGCCTTGGGAACCCAACTTTACTTTAGTACTGAGTATCACCCAGAGACTGACAGATAGACCGAACGAACAAACCAAACCTTGGAAGACATGTTGCTCATGTACAAGATGGACTAGCAAAAGAGTTGGGAGGAATTCTTTCCACTAGTAGAGTTTGCTTACAATAACAATTACCAGAGCACCAATAAAATGGCGCCTTTTGTGTTTCTTTACGGGAAACCGTGTCAGACGCCCTTGAGTTGGGATTGGCTTGAGGATAGGGTCCTAGTGGGACCACAAGCGATCCAAGAAATGGAAGAGCAAATGCAAACCATAAGACAAAGGATTAAAGAAGCACAGGATTGAAAAAAGAGTTATGCCGATGCGCACCGAGTCGACCGTAGTTACGAGGTCGCTGATGGAGTCTTCTTGCGGGTTAAATCGCATAAGAGTTCGATCAAGTTTGGAAAGGGAGATAAAATTTATCCTAGGTTCATGGGACCTTTTTAGATTATGGAGAGAAAGGGGCCCATGGCCTATCGACTAGACTTGCCTGATTCCTTGAGGCATATGCATGATGTTTTTCATGTTTCTTTTTTGAGACATCATATCAGTAATCCTACACATGTGATTGACATGAGTTCCTTGCAGGTATCAGATGAGGGAGCGCTCACGGATGAGCCGGTCCACATATTAGATCATCGCGTTCGACAGTTACAATGTCGAACGGTAGATCAAATCAAGGTCTAGTGGGACAATTATAGTCCGCACTCGGCGACCTGGGAGGACACATATGATATGCGCCATTAGTTTCCTTTTTGTTTGATATATAGACATATGATAGTATGATACTCTTATTTCGACATTTATACTGAGAAACTTTGGGATGAAGTTTAGACCAAGAGGGGGTGTATGTAACATCCCTCTCTAGCGCACTAAGAAAACTTATTCTTTGAGGACACTTGCTCGCAAGTGATCTGGACTATTATGATATTAAAACAATTGTCCTTCATTATGATGTGTTATGGTAGATGACATGATGTTTTAATGCATTTGACATAGATAGGTGCTATTGACTCGGTTTTACTGAGTGTGCAAGGTTTTGGACCTTGAGGATGTAGAGGCATCAACAGAACCCTTGGACTCCAGATCGAGTCAGGGAGTGTGTTATTGGGGTTTGATTGTTTTACTGTGATTTCAGTACATTTGATTAGATGATATGATGTGGAAATGCTTGATGATGTAGGCTGACAATAGCTTTCTGACCAGACTCACATATGGAGTAAAGGGGCCACACACGACTACCAAAGAGGTTGAGGGAGAGGTGTGGACAACAGCCCTGCCATAGCCTACTAGCACTCTCGTCGTGGCTCAAACTGTAGGTAAACGATTACCTAGTTCGAAAGGACCCACGATGCCATGAGGGTAGACTGCGACAGTCGCTCATGATGATTCTAAGGGGCACGCAATAAGTCGGGGGGATTAATCCCTAGAATCCCTTAGTCTCCCACAAGTTCACCTAGTGGAGTGTTGACTCCAGGGGTTATTGATGTCTACCAATCAGTCAAGAGGCGAGTGGCACCCTTGGATCACGTGGTGCATCCTAAAGGGCACATCGCGCAAAAGAAACACAAGAGGTGAGTGGCACCCTTGGAGCATGTGGTGCATCCTAAAGGGCACGTCACGCAAAAGAAATGCTAGAGGAAACTGGCACCCTTGGAACACATAGTGTGTCCTGAAGGGCACATCGCGTTAATGATGTTAAATGAACGAACCTAGATGGCCTAAGACTAATATCTCATTAAGAAATTTTAAAAAACAACTTCCCTAACTAAAATGTCGCCTAGTTCAGAATCTAAGTCCTAAGTCTAAAACTTCACTAGGGGTAAAATTTTGTCTAAGCTTAAGAAAAATACCTTATAAAAATAAAATAATAAATTTAAAAAAAAACCACTTAAGTAAGAGTTGTGGACTTCATTGATTTTTGGGTAAAATGAAGAGAGTAAGAACTTAATTAAAATCTGTGGATATCAAAGGTAAAGAATAAATAAATTATTTAACTTGTGAAAGTGTATAAAGATATTAAATTAATAATAAAAGGAAAAGAGTAAATAGCGCAACTGCCATTTTGGCTCTAATAAAAAGGGAAAAGAATGGAATAATAAAAATTAGGAAACTAAGGAATGGGGGAAACATAATAAGGGAAAGAGGGGAACTTATGGTAAAAAACGAGGTCAACATAGTAAAGGATCTGCAATTAAGAACCTTCTAATTTGAACTAAATTAGCAACTTCATTTTAGGGAAAGTATTTAAACCTGTAAGGGAATCTAGGAACACCTAGGAGTAAATTTAGGAGCAACTCTAGGTGGGTGAGGGAAATGAGACAACTTTTAATTTAAAGAAAATAATTATTGGAGGAAAGAGGGGGATGGATGACACTTGTGCGAAGGAGAATATTTAGAATATTTTTATTAAAACTTAATTTAAATGTGATTTGGGGAAAGATGGAAGTTCTAAAAACTCTATAAAAGAAAGGGAAGAGAAGGAATAAGGGGATCGGCTGTTAGCGTAACGTTACGTTGCTGGATTTGTGACTTGACTGATTACCTGTTGGGAGTTGGGATTTCCTAGCTTGAACAAGAGTGGTAGCTTGGCCTTGCGAGGCGAGTTGGGAGCTAGACGTACCATGTAGATAGTGTGTGGCCCCTCTGCGGCTCGAGGGGATAAGGGGGAAGCAGAGTACCCCTAGCGTTGGCTACGAGGTACCGATGAGGTCTCTGTGGTCGACAAGTGGGAGCGGGATAGAGCTCAAGTGTGGGATAGCGTCTTCGGGTTATTCACCATAGGTCATAGGTACACAAGTGCGTTTGTTTGTTTAAGAATAAAAGGAAAATTGTTTAAAGTTGTATATGAATCCTTATGATGATGATTGATGTGTTGAATTTTGGATCATCTAGTTTCCTTGTTGTTGTTTTCTGCACCTAGACTGTTATAACCCCACAATCCGTTCGATGAGTTATCCATGGCTCTGGCATTCTCTTACTATTGGCTGCATTTTCTTATTAGTGTTCTTTAGGCTTTTATAAATGATTGCGGGCATTTATATCTGACTCTGGGTGTTTTTAAATATGGCTATGGGTGTTTTGTAATAATGTGGGCATTTATATATTACTGTGGGCATTTTGTATTGCTGTAGGTGTTTATAAATTATGGTGGGCATTTTTATATATAACTGTGGTCATTTTGTTTTAATGTGGGCATTTATATATGACTGTGGGCATTTATATCTGACTGGGGGCGTTTTTATGTATGACTATGGGTGTTTTGTAATAATGGTGGTGTTTATATATTACTGTGGGCATTTTGTATTGCTGTAGGCGTTTATAAATTACGGTGGGTGTTTTTATATATGACTGTGGGCATTTTGTTTTAATGTGGGCATTTATATATGACTGTGGGCGTTTATATCTGACTGTGGGCATTTTTATGTATGACAATGGGCGTTTTGTAATAATGGGGGTGTTTATATATTACTGTGGGCATTTTGTATTGTTGTAGGCGTTATAAATTACGGTGGGCATTTATATATGACTGTGGGCATTTTTATATATGACTGTGGGTGTTTTGTTTTAATGTGGGCATTTATATATGACTGTTGGCATCTATATATGATTGTGGGCATTTTGTATTGATGTGGGCATTTATATATATTACTGTGGGCGTTTGGGTGGACTGTGTTCCTCCTTAGTCTGCCATTCTTGTTATTCTCAGCCATCCCAATGGATCCCAGGTGCAACCTCTCATCAATGCACATTTAAACCGCCCTTATAAAGAATAGTAGGAGATAGAACGACTGGAACAAGAGATGACAGCGTTGCATTAATTGGTAGGATCGGTTTTATTTGTCTCATTACTAAATGCCATATTATTGTTGTATTCATTACCTAATAGTAGCCCCAATTTTATCTTAGATAATGCTGCTTTAAATCTAATGTCCAGGAGATGGAGGAGTGAGTTAACTAAGAAAATGTTGACCGGATGAGACTTATTAAAGTTAGCAATAACAACATTAGCCAGCTACCCTAATTGGCTATTTATAGCAATCTACTTTATGTTAATCAAGCATTCTACTTTATAAAAACAACTACTTTAGTTGTTAGTATTTACAATAGCAATCTACCATATTTTAAATGAAAGCAATCTATTTTTCCAGTTAATATTCATGGCCGCAACAACTTCATTCCTTTAGTATTTAAAAATGGCAATCCACTTTATTTTAATAAAGGCAACTTACCTTTTAGATAACATTTCCTAACAAGCAATTACTTTATTTCAGTTAGTATGTAATAAAAGCAAGCTACCTTAATTAGTCAATGCCTCATTTAAGGCTAAGGGCTAGTAGATAGAGAGGATAATTATTTATAGATAGTATTGATGCTAAATTATTTATGGTAATTACAACAAATTGGGTAAGCTCTTAAGTAAAAAAAAAAAATATTTTCAAGCATTATATATTTCTAAAAATTTGCATACCTACAATTGATGTTATGATGGTGTGTCCATGTGCCTTGAAGGGAACTAATAATTAGCAGGCACCATGAAAAGAGGTGATTCTTGTTGAATTAAGCTACATTTTTTGCACCAGGAAATCATTACTTTTGTTTTGGAGGTTGTGTAATTATTGGCTCTCAATTACTGGCTATCGATTATAAATTTAGATCATTGAGTTAATGTTAATATTAATTTATATGCTTGCGATAAAAGATTTTGAATATTGCGTTAATCAGAGATTCATGACCATTGCATTGTTGAGACAATTATTGGTTCCTAATTATTGTCTATCAAATTATAAGTTTAGATCATTGAATGAATGTTGATGTAAATTTTACCATGTTTGCATCAAATGATTTTATGATATTTCATTAATTATTGATCTATAATTAAAGATTAAATGTTAATTATTGCGTTAACTGACAATTATAACTAATCATTATATTTACGATTATAATTAATGACTAATTTTCTTGTTAAATTTTAAACCAATCGAAGTTCAGACTTGTACAATAAAGTCCCTTGAATGTTGTTTTAGAGGGTACCTTGATGGCGAATTATGATCTAAAGTTGCACATTGGAATGGCCTTAAGACACATATAGATGGTAGCCCTTGTTTAAGTAATGTTGTATTGGGTTGTAAACTTTGTGTGCTTGGTCTGCTTGTGTCGGGCGGGATGTAGACACCTCCATGTTCCTCAGAACAGTCGCCAACCCTGAGACCTTAAATGGTTAAAATTGATGGGAACCTGGGCTTGAGCGTTGCTTATGTGTCTTGGAGGTCCTAACCATTGCAGGGTAGGACGAATGGGTAGTCAATCTTATTATTTGTCGGTTGATTGTCTTTCATTGCTTACAGAGGTTGATGTGCATCTTAGGTATTTTTGTTGTCATCGCATTTCATGCATTATGTTTGTCATCGTATGGAGATGAAGAGTCGAATGTATTTATTATCCTTGTACCCACGCACACACACAAAAAAAAAAATGCACTTGTTATATGAGGTTTTTCGTCGTAATTAGGAGGTTCATTACAACATCAAGGATTCAATAGGTTTGTGCAGGAATACATCTACCTAATTAACTAGTTGTAAATTCTTCTCGGCATCATTGATCTAGTTGATAAACTTTTCCTCAATTTTAAAAGTAGATTGTGGGAACATTTGTATAGAGAGTCGGAGTATGTGGAAATAACCACCCTTCATGCCATGTACAATCAAGCAAAATTGGTTCAAGATGAGTTTTTAGAGTAGCATAAATTTAACTACATTCATCCTCTTCTACTGTTTTTATATCTACACCTTTAAAGCCTACACCTCCTACTACAAGGTCATCATTTTTTTTACAACCTTCTTCTACTATGTTTTGTAAGTATTTAATAAACAAGGACATGATAAGTCCAAATGTTTCAAATCAAAGAAGAAAACTTTGATTGTATAGTCTCCTAATGAGGAAGATGATTATTATCCCATTGAGGTAATTGGTGAAGACATGACTTATGAAGAGTAAATTGCACTGACTAAAGTCACCTTTGTATATCACTCCACTCCCCCAAAATCCTTAGATAGTTTATTTATCACGTGTGCAAATCCCTCCCATGATATATCCATTGCTTATATTTTCGACCATGGATCGCAATGGAATTTGATTTCCATATCCATCATCATCCAACTGCATATCCAATGGACCCTCATCCTCACTCTTTTGCACACATGCATTGTCTCATTTGATATTGGTCCTAAATTTGTGGACAAAGTCACTTGTGGTGCGATTGATATGGATGGTTGTGGTTTATTTCTTGGCCAACCCTATCATTTTGATTGGAATGCCTAGTATGATGAATTAAAAAACACCTATATATTTCTTAAAAATAAAATTATTTATCTTATTCATAGCACATTTGAACTAACATATCCCGTTTCTCTTAAAGTTATAAAACATTATTCAACTTTTATTTGATAGTCATATCTAGAACATCATTATATTCCATATTTGTAGTCTAATATTCATGCAAAATTCTTAGAGGACTCTTGTACATCTCTTCAATCAACATTTTCTTTGCTTTCTCATCATCCTTAGTTTCCTTGAGACATCAACTTACGAGGAAAATATAAATATATCATAGTTTCTCACATGCTACAAAGCTATGTCCTATTTTGAAACTCAAATTTGGAAGCCTCTTCTCACTGGTTAACAACATAGATTGAATTTGTTCATCAACTAAAGTGTCCCTCTAGGTTTGCAATGATTTCTTTCAAGATTTTTTAAATTAGTTTAGAATCCATGATATTGTCAACACATATCACAAATAGACATTGGACACATACATCCTCACTAGTGATACTATAGATATTGTTCTGGATTTTGAGTTTTTTCTCAATGCAAATCAAGTATTTGACATGAATGCTTACTAGACTTGATATATATCCACCAGTTCATACATTGTTTCTAATAAAGGTGAACTACCACATAAGCCTCATTGGAATTTCTTAGCACTAGATGGAAGAATTTATTCATTTTAATCAAAAGATTATTATTTAGGAAAAAAATATTATTTTAATTATTAAACTTAACAGTATAAAAAATGAGTCGTCTTATTAAAGACTTTTCATCATAAACATATATTACGACAAGACTTTTCATCATAAACATATATTACGAACAAATTGTAATTATACTTAAAAAACACCCTGCTCCAATGTTGTAATCATGAAAAAGGTTTGGTTATCCTAGGTTTAAAAAATCGTTCGCCAAGTCATGGCTTAATATTCACATATTCCAACATTAATAATTATTTGTAGATTTGCATGCTCACATGCATGGTTTCTTTGACTCATGGAATAAGTGAAATCTCAGTTCAATATCTCATTTCATTTCTTATGGAACCCACTTAATTTTTTATTATTGAATATCTTCCCGCATGGTGTACTTGTATTTGACTTGGGGTTTAACCTACCATTGATTCTTTTGAGTTATTTTCCTAGTTGTGAAGCATTAAATAACCTCAAAGTTTTAATCCCTAAACCTTATCTCACTCTATTTTACCTAACCCTATATTTGGTATATCAGAGCATTGTTTACTTATATTAGTATAAAAATATTGACCTAAGTTATATATGAATATGTTTAACTATCCCAAGCCTCTATGCTTAACCATTCATCCAATCATACCCTACCCAAATTCATTTGTGCACCCTTTTGATTTGATTTGAAACTTGGAAAATACATTAATTTTGCTAGTAACATTATTTTTCCTTATAAAGATTCAAGGGTGTTGAGTTCAAGGGTGTTGATTTATTCTTGAAATATAGTCTTGAGGATTATAGTTATATTCCCTCCATTTACTTCAACCTCATTCATTTACCTCCATTTGTTGGAATAACTTTATCGCATATACAAATAAGTAAATTCATAGTAAAATTGTGTAATGATTTAAATTTATATTCTATTTTGAATCTTATGAGTTCCATTTTGATAATTTATGAAAGTGATATTGGATAAGGAACTGTGGATTTCGACCCATTTCATGATATATCATCTTGCTTTCTATAATTTTCCACTATTCTCTCATATTACACCTCTTCATATATAAGTTGTGTCATGATCTATTTGAATCATTTTCACTTACCATTGATACAAACATATCTTTCTTGATTTCAATTGTGCACCCTTATGAGTTGATTATTAACTAGTAAATGCATTGATTTTTCTATCAACATTATTGTTCATTCAATGAAATCGAGGCTATTAGGTTATTTTTTAAATGTTGGCTCAATGATTATAGTGAAAGTCCCTCCATTTACTACAACCTCAATGATTTACTGATAGGGATTCTTAGTTTACGTTTTATTTTTGTTGTGTGCACATAGGATATTATTAATTGTTTTGATAATGCCTCTTGGTTGCTTATTTTTACAGTTAGTTCAGATCTTGTCTCCAACTAAATATTTTATTAATTTTAACTACTATTTCTTAAGAGCTTATTGAAATTTCCTCTTCATTTTAATTGAGTTAATTTCTTAATGTAAAATTATTTAAGTCTATATTTCTTAATGAAATCACTCAAAGATTTTTATTCTCACAAACTTGTATATAACTCTACTCATGAGTGGTTTATTTTGTTGGCATGAAATAACTCCAATCCAAATGGAGTTTGGGTATATGATTCCTTGTTTCTATTTTTATCCAATTAAATTTTGGTATCAAGTAGTTCTAGTTCAATCTTAAGAATGTATTACATAGTCGACATTACCATTGTCTCCAAAATCAACTACACCTCTTAGAAGATTAGGATTTGCTCCATTCTTTGGTCTCACTGGCCATAGAGATATCTTATGTATTTTTTGTACTGCAATTGTATTCAAAAATTGAAAAATATCATCTACAATCTATGATTTTCCTCAAAAAATTTAATTCAAGCAATTTAGTTTGAAACTAATATGTCTCAACTGATTCAATCGATTCACATATGATTGTTATCACTCATCATTGTCGACAATGAGTAGTCAAGGAGTAGCCTTCCACAAGTAGCGACAACTTTTATGGTATATCTGCCTTTAGACTTTCAATGTCATCTCTTCATTAATTATTTATTGTTGATGTGGTTGTTTCCTTCCTAATTTGTATGGACCCCATGCAAAACAATTACTAAAAAGAGGAGACTAAAACTTTTAATATTTGTTATAAATAATTTGAATCACTAAGATAGGGAAAGGAAATATATTCAGTGTCCTTTAACATTGTCATATTATTTGGAGTTTATGTATTTGAAAGGTTTTCAAATGTGATTATATATATATATATATATATATATATATATATATATATATATATATATATATATATATATATATATATATTTCAAGGTTTTCACTTGTCATTGTTAAAAAAAAAGAAAAGAAAAATTTATTGTAACTTTTCAAGATAAATATATTTTGTAATTTGTTTTTAAAGAAATTGAGTTTTTAAGGATTGTGTTAGTGGTTATTTTCCTCTTCATCAAATACATTTACCACTTGAGTCATGGAAACACTTATGCTTGTTAAATGGGTCACAAAACTTATTAACATCGTTGCTTTGTTAGTCGATAAGGTTGAACATGAAATTTCTATTAGCTAGCCATCTCCTTGGTATGCCACATGTGAGGTTACCATTTACAATGGATTATGTTATACAAAAGTTCTCAATAATTGGATTCTCAACCTTGACACATGGTTTAAATATAATCTAATTCTTGAAGACAATAAGGTTCCATTCACCAAGTTAAAGCTTAGAGGGTTTGCCAAGTTATTGGTTACATAACATGCAACAAATCAAAAACCAATCACCACCTAAATTGGGCTTGTGGAAGACCTTAGTATCATGTTATATCCTTTCATATAAATGTATGATATGAATTTTAAGTGGATTTACCTACATCAAGGATTCAATATTCTTGTGTAAGAAGGCATCCACAAGTTCAATTAGTTATGAATTTTTCTCAGCATCATTTTTCTAGCTGACAAACTTATCCTCAAGTTTAAAATAATATTATAGGAACATTTGTATTAAGAGTTGAATTATGTGGAAATGACCAACCTTGATGCCATGTAAAATCAAGCATAGTTGGATGAAGATAATTTTTTATAGTGTAGACTTCAACAACATTCATCCTCTTCCAATGTTTCCATATCTACAGCTTCAAATATTATGCCTCCTACTATAGGGTAATAATCTTTTTTTTCAATATTCTTCTTCTTTTGATAAGTTATGCTAGTATTGAAGAAACAAGGACGTGATGAGTCCAAATGTTTCAAATTGTAGAAAAAAACTTTTATTGTACACTATCCTAATGATGAATATTATTGTGTTGTCATAGAGGTCTCTATTGAAGAGATTACTTATGAAGAGTTAAGGGGACTCAATAAAGTCACCTTTATATAGAATCGCACTCCCTAAAAATCTCGAGATATTTTATTTATCACATGTGCATATCCCTCCCATTATTTATCCATTGCTTGTATTTTCAACAATGGCTCACAAGAGAATTTGACTTCCATATCCATCATCAACAAGCTAAATTTCCAATGGACCCTCATCCTCATCATTATGCACTTTGAAGGTGTTAGTCCCTAAATTTGCACTTGACTGTGAGAGGGAAAGCTAGGGCATCATTAGGTTATTGCAATAGTATTTTGAGGGTTTTATGATTTGGTTTTTTGAAAGGGTGGTTGAAAACTAGTTCAAGGTTTCAAGATAAAAAAGAATTTCATAATAAGGACAAATGATATCCCACTGACTAGTTAAAGGGTAGTCACATTGATGAATTAGACAAATAAGGAAAAGAGAATATGAAGTATTCAATTTGTTGACCTCACAAGGAATTCTTATCTCAAAATATCATTAAGAAACAAGAACGTTAACCTGAAATCAGAAACTTGAAAATAATCACAACAACAAATTCTTCACTGTATCAATTAATAATCAAGAAAACAATGCATTGCAGTTTGATAAATGATCTCAAGCATGAAGAGGAAAAGAACATAGAATAATATAAAGTCTAACCATCAATATGCCTTTGTTATTAATTGTCACATAGAATAAGGAAAGTCTTACAGGGAGTTTCAAAATGGGTCCCCTAGATATCCAAATTTTCGACCATCACAGAGTCTTTCTTCTATCTACTTAAACTATCAAAAAGTAGCTCAGATCCTATTTTATAGTGTGTTATTAATGATAGGATCTGATCAACATCTATCTTCTAGGGAGGTTAGCTCAAAATGAGCTTTTACATTAGAAAAATAGAAAATAGCTCAACAAATTAATCTCAAATGATTCTTTCAACAATACATTCAATCCTACAAATTGGGAATTGGTTTGATTTAGTCATGTATTTGAAGTATTATCTTCACAAGCTCAAAACAAGTGAATATTCCCTTGTTCCCTGGTAAATATCAAAACTTCAAACTATGTCAGATCCTTCATAGGGCTATCATGATATGATAACAGTGTTAGCTTTAACATTCCTCTATTTTAGCTTAGAGGTGAGTACAATGTTGTTCAATTAGAGTTTGAAGTTGGATTCTCTAAGCTCTTTGAGAAATGCCTTTTGATCCCATTTCTTCTTCTTGAACCCCTATATCCTTTCTTGATGCATGGAATTCCATTTCTCTACTTGAGCCTTTTCCTTCTTCAATTGTTTCACTACTCTCTAGAGTTCTCTGATATTCTCTTTATCACTTTTGACCTTGACCTTGATTCTGGAAACTCTTCTGTAGGTGTAGGCTTGTTTAGATCTATGGAAGACATAGGTTGTCTCATTTTAATTTGGTATCTAGAAGCTAATCCTGAATTGTGATCATGATCTGAACTGGCTGAGTCCATGGCTTTTGGAATATCTAATATATGGTATGAGTCTACATGGTTACTTTCTTTCTTTTTCTGAAATCTTACTAGTACCTTTAGCAAGTGCTTCAACTCTTGATAATTTGGTAGTAGCTCTTGTTACAGGTCCTATAGGAAACTAAGCAATCTGCTTACCTCTTTCTATTGGTTTCCTACGTAATGGAGGTTTTTCTTCCTTTTCTTTGACACCTTCTTTAGAGTCCTTAAAATGGTCCTCTATGACTATGACATATTCCTTTCTGATAGATGAGTCAAACATAGCTTTGGATTTTATCTTGTATTTGTTGGTAACCCTAGTTTAATTTCTCCTAGGGTATTGAGACACAAGTGCAGATTTCTTCTCTTGTTTTTTACATGTGACACCTTTCTTACTAGTTGATTTCTGCTTATGTTTGACTGTAGGTTTAATATTATAATCCTCATCTCGATATTCTTCCATTTTTATCTCTACATCAGAAAACATTTCGATCTTTGTATCAAGTTTGGGTCTCTTACCTTTGTTGGTCATGGATTTTTCTTGAACGTCATCTACAGGGGTATCAAGAGGAATGTGTTGAGTCTAATTCTTTCTTCTGTTGGTCCTTGTCACCCTGGTTGTAGACATTTCTTCTTTGAATGGAGTTTCATCAACTATGATACTCCTTTTCTATGTAGCTACCTTTTTCCATTTTCCCCTTTTCTGTTTGCTTGGCTATGGATCAAGATTTATGGATTGGATCAACTAGTTCCAGGGTTTCTATACTTCACTCGGAGCATAAACGACCAGATTCTTAATTAAAACTTGATGGAAAATGCTACCTTTAGTAGTGGTAGGGTGTGATTGTACCCTTTTTTACATCTGTGATAGGCTTTTGAGTAAAACATATGGTAGATTTAATGGATAGTCTCCATTGATATGCCTTAATAACCTACTATGGTAGATGTAAACCAAAAAGAATCTACCTTCACAAGTGATATACCTATGAATTATGATCAAAGTTGTATGCCACTCTTTTCTAATCTAGTTGTGAGGGACCCCTTTCTTCCAGTATGGGTTCTGTGTAAAATCCCTCTCTTGTGCACTGAGCGAACTTATTCTTTGAGGACACTTGCTCGCAAGTGATCCAAATTTTATGTTATTAAAAAAATTATTTTGATTATGAGGCGTTATGGGTTGATGACTTGTTTTTTTACTGCATTGACATAGATAGGTGCCATTGACTCGGTTTTACTGAGTGTGTGGGATCTTGGATCTCGAGGATGTAGAGGCATTGATGGAACCCCTTAGACTCTGGATCGAGTTGGGGAGTGTACGATTGGGGTTTGATTGTTTTATAGGTGATATTAGTGCATCTGATTAGATGATATGATATGGATATATTCAGACATGATTCGTTGATGATGCAAGCTTACAGTAGCTTGTCGACTAGACTCACATGTGGAGTAAAGGGGTCAGGCATGACTACCAAAGAAGTTGAGGGAGAGGTGTGGACAACAACCCTGCCATAATCTACTAGCACTCTCGTCGTGGCTTGAATTGTAGGTTAACGTTTACCTAGTTTGAGAGGACCCACGATGACATGAGGGAAGACTGTGACAATCACTCACGATGATTCTAAGGGGTGGGCAATAAGGCAGGGGCCTTATTCCTTAGAGGCCCTTAGTCTCCCACAAGTTCACCTGGCAAAGTATTGACTCCAGGGGTTTTTGATGTCTACCAAGTCATTTAAGAGACGAGTGGTGCCCTTGGAGCACATGGTGCATCCTGAAGGGCACGTCGCACAAGAAAAATTGAAAGAGGTGAGTGACACCCTTAGAGCACGTGGTGCATCTTCAAGTGCACGTCACACAAGGGAACATATGAGGCGAGTGGCACCCTTGGAGAACCTAATGCATCTTGAAGGGCACGTCATATTGTTAATCATAAATGAATGAACCTAGACAACCTTAGGATGAATAACGTGATAAGAATTTTTAAAACAATTTCCCTAATAAAATGTCACCCAGCACAAAAATTTAAGGTCTAGGTC
>ML779010.1:275772-307442 GCA_009831015.1 Picea engelmannii | reverse complement strand
AAATTTGTTAGGATAAAATTTAAAAAGGGAAATAATTGTTTTATTATTTTATGATAATTTAAAATTTAATAATTAAAAAGGAAAAAGGAAAAAAAAAAGAGAAAAGGGTTAATTTCTACACCTGCCAATTTAAGTTATAAATGAAAAGGGGAAAGAGGGAAATCTAAAATATTTAGGAAACTAGGAAAAGAGGGAAACATAGAAAGAAAAGGGAAACACAAGGGAAAAAGAAGAAAGTCAAACTTAGTAAGGTATCTAGCATTTAAGAGCTTTCTAATTTTAAAATGAACTAGAAAATTAATAATGGGGAAGTCATTAAAACCTGTAAGGGATTTTGGAGACACCTAGGAGCGATTCTAGGAGTGACTCTAGGTGGGTGAGGGAAATAGGGGTAATTAATTAATTAAAGAAATTAATTTATGGAGAAATGAAGGGGATGGGTGACACTTGTACGGGGAGGATTTTTAGGATTTAATTTATTAAACATTAAATTAAATGGGATTTTGGGAAGGTAAAGGACATAAAAACTCTATATAATGGAGGGATGAGACGGATGAAGGATCTTTTTCTTTTTGCGTAACGTTACGCTACATAAATATCTACATGACTGACATAGCTTGTGGGAGTTTGGATACCCAGCTCGGTGAGGAGTGGTAGCTCGGCCTTGCGAGGCAAGCTGGGAGCTAGTTGATTCTCTGGTTAGCGTGTGTGGCCCCTTTGTGGCTCGGGGGGAACAGGGGGAAGAAGAGTACCCCTAGCATTAGCTGGGAGGTACCGATGAAGTCTCATTGGTCGGCAAGAGGGATTTTCACAAAGTGCTCAAGATGTCAACTCAGAGTGGGAAGTCAGACAATGGTACACTCTCTTCATTTTTGTATGGTAGATTGTTGTAGGATTTATGCTTGGATCTGAATTTTTAACGGAGTAAGTAAATTGATTGTCTAGGTTGATGAATGAATTTATTTCATAGCCTAGCTCGATGATTGATTGACTCCCATGGCCTTTGTTTCCCCGCATGTCTTTACCTCCTTGTGGTGTTTGATTGTGACCATTTTGGTGGTTTTTCCTATCATCCCTAGCTCATCCATCCTCACCTGGGAAGTTGGCCAGGAGACTAATATACGGTCATTGTTTTTTCATTAATAGACCTATGGATCTCAATGCCATGCCTTTCTGTGCCAGCATGATGAGCGAAGGATGAACCTATCACTCGTCTACCTCTGTTGTTGTCCTTGGCTAATTGGATCCTTTCAGTTCTCTTACTGTTGTCTACATTTTGTATTGGTATTATGGCAATGGAAAAACGAATTGATTCACGTCTTCATTTTGTATTGGTATTCTGGCAATGGAAAAATGACTTGATTCATGTCTTCATTTTCTATTGGTATTCTGGCTATGGAAAAATGAATCGATTGATGTCTGCATTTTGTATTGGTATCCCAGGCATTTGAAAATTTTTATCACTGTCTTCATTTCTTGTTGTTAACATGAATTTAATTTCCATGATTTTAATACTCAGTTTTTTTTTTCCACGATTTGACTATCATGGATTTTTATTTTTGCACAGTTACCACTGCTATACCATCACAAATTTATTACATAGTTTTTTATTACTAGACTTGACCAGCCACAAAATTACTCCCAATTGTTTGCTTAGTGGTTGTTAATGCCCATGATTTTTGCTTGAAAAGTTGACTTTGGTGCTGTAGAAATCACCCACGATTTTAGCCATTTAAATCATAACTTTACTTCCTGGAATGACCATGTTTTTGATAATTAGAATTTGATTATGTTGTTGTAGAAATCACCCATGATTTTAGCCATTTAAATCATAACTTTACTCCTTGGAATGACCACATTTTGAATAATTAGAAGTTGACAGTGTTGTTGTAGAAATCACCCATGATTTTAGCCATTTAAATCATAACTTTACTTGCTGGAATGACCACATTTTTTATAATTAGAAGTTGACTATGTTGTTGTAGAAATCACCCACGATTTTATCCATTTAAATCATAACTTTACTTGCTGGAATGACCATGTTTTTGATAATTAGAAGTTTACTGTGTTGCTGTAGAAATCACCCACGATTTAGCCATTTAAATCATAAATTTACTTGCTGGAATGACCATGTTTTTGATAATTAGAAATTGATTGTGTTGCCGCCTTAATTGACCATGAAATTGTCATGATTTAGATGAATATTTTTCTTGTTATCCACCTCAAATTCGCCACCAATTGTGGGTTGCGTTTGCGGTTGAAAGTCCTCGATTTTGCCTCAATTGTTGACTGCCCCTTTAACCTGGAAATGACAATAATGGCTACAACGATGTCTTGGGTCCATTAATTGCCTTGTTATTGCTATATTCATTGTTATGTGTTAGTCATATCAAACGCCAAAACAATTTCTATTGCAAGGTTAATGGTCGGTTGTTTCCTTTTCTGTTAATCGCCATGTTAATTGCAATAATAAATGCTATATTACTTGCCTTATTAATAGTTGGAACAATTGCTATAGCAATGTTAATGGTCAACAGATTCATTCTTATTGATTAAATTCCACAACGAATTAAATGGTTAACAGTTAGGTAAATCTCTTTGTTATTGTGCTATTAATTGTTATGTTAACAGTCATGTGAATTGCCTTGTTACTAATACATCAATTTCATGTTAACTAACACATTAAATTCCTTGTTATTGCTATATTACTTGTTATGACAACAATCATGTAAACTATCTTGTTATTGCTAAATTAATTGTTATGTTATTCATTATGTTAACTGCTATATTAATTGCTACATAAATGCTATGTTATTTGCCTTGATAAAATGCTACAAGGATGTTAATAGTAAGTAGTTTCCTTCTCAATGATAGTAGACAGCTAGCATTGTTAGTTTGGTTAGTATAACTAGACTACATGTTGATATTTAACTATTCATAAGTGTTATAATGATAGCACTCTACCTTAAGATTGTTAATGTTGTTATTTAAGTTAATGACTAGTTGTAACTTAGACATGCCCCGTCTAGAATGGCAACTCATGTTAAAATAGATTGTACTCATTGACTCTTTAGACTGGGGGATTGGTTGGGTCATGGACGATGTCAGAATTTTGGCTTGCGTCATCCCTTGTCTTCATTATGGTGCTTTTTCGACCTGTTTTTTGGGTATGGGTGTGGTTTCTTATCTGTATTCGGTTCCTAGCATGTCATATTTATTTAGATCCCTTGGTCTAGATAGCAGGTGTTGCGCCAAGGTTATTGACGCATGTATCACTTGGGAACGACATGCTTCCTGATGAGGGGATCATGGCGTGCCTTGGGGGGATAGTGGCAAATGCAATCTTGGCTGGAGTAAGTTCCTTGGTGTGAGTGTTGTCAAGCATGCGAGTTGCTTTTAACGCAAGGGTCGAATGCCTTCAGGCATTAGATCCACGTGCCTTGAAGTTCTAATATTTTTTCGTTTAGGCCATGATGTCAGGATGGGGATATTGTCCCTTAGCTTGTAGGAGTGGTCTTTTTTATTCTGGTGGGTAGTCGTCCTCCTTGTTATTTTGTGCATGTTTGCCCAGTTTCCCTTGTGTCTGTGCGCGGTGTTGCAGTTGCCTGTTACCTGGGTTGCATGCTTCTATTCGTTGTTTGGGGTGTGGTCAAAATTTTGTTTTCGTTTCCTTCATTCCATTAATTCTTCAAAACAATAAAAAAATTTGGCTTCTCCCGTGGCTGCATCAATGTGGTTGTTACATATGGTATCAGAGCGGGTTCAACCCGCGACTTGGGATCGCTATGGCTTTCGTTGATATGATTTGATTATAATGTTGCTAATTGAGTTTACTTGTATTCGTGTAGGTAATCATGTTTAGAGGATGCCACAGAGGCAGACGATGGGGTACTAAGGGAGGATGCACGACACCTCCAGTAGCATCCATGCCTAAGGGGTCTAACCCAAGAGAGATGAACAGGTTGTCAGGCAGGAGAAAATAGCAGTTGGTGATGTGGTCAGAATGATGAGATCTTTTTAGCGCATGTCAGAGGCAGTGATCAACCATTTGGATAGAGATGAGGCCAGAGTGTCAGAATCCCCTAAGGGTTCACCACATGCTCTGATCGGTACTGGTAGCATTCACCATGAACTCGAGAAAGTCAAATTTCCCGAGTTCTTTGGTGCCCTGGACGATGCAGCCACTGAGGCATGGTTGGAGAATATGGCGATGTGCTTTGCACTTCATGATTATACCTCCAACATGAAGTTCCTCATGGTGGTATTTCAATTCAAGGGGAGCGCTCTTCTATGGTGGAAGATGCTCCTACTGCAGTTGAACATGGTCGTCGAAGACGTGTCATAGGAACTATTCGAGGAAAGGTTTTGAGAGAGGTACCTATCAGAGGAATTCATTGAGTGTATGCTCAATGAATTCATCACCTTATGACAGGGTGGTCGTATGGTGCCCGAGTATGAGGCCCGTTTTATGGAGTTGCTCTGGTATGCTCTCAATCTTAACATTGAGAAACTTAAGGTCAACAGGTTCGTGTTTGGCCTTAATGGAAACATACGTGAAAAGGTTAGGATTTTGATGCCTCAAACCTTGCATGATGCCACCCAGATGGCCCTCATAGCAAAGGAAGATATTATCAGCGGGGGTCAGAATAGGACTCCAGAGAGACCAACAGGGCAGGTGCCATCTGGTGCGTAGCAGCATCAGACACCAGCTAGACATATGTCAGGATATTATGGCTTCCATAGGGGATCCACCTTCACTACATCTCAACGACCAATGCCTCAACAATGGACACCTTATCGAGGACCACAACATCAACAACATCATCGACCACAATAGTATCAGTTCAGGCCTATTCAACAAAAAAAACCAGGATTCCAAGCTGGTGGGCCGTCATCCTCTACTTTGGGTACCACGACTACTGGGCCGAAGAAGGGGTGTTGGATGTGTGGGGATCCACACTACTAGCACGACTACCTTGTGGAGAGGACTAGAGCATCTGGATCAGATGGGCCCACTACTATGGGAGATTTGGGCAAGGCCCATCAAATTCATGCAGCGGTGAATAACTGCCAGTTAGAGCATCAGTCGACTATGCTCGAGATGACAGGTACTGTCACTAACCAAACCCTTAGTATTTTGATAGATCTCGGTGCTACCGAGAGTTTCATTTTTGGTGCAGTGCTAAAAAGGATTAAGGTAAAGGAAATCGAATAGGATAAGTTTAACTTCCTAGAGATGGCCTCAAGAGACAAACAAAAGGTTGGAGGAAAGGTTATGGGTTGTATCCTTAACCTGGGGGAGTTTTTCACCAGGGCCAACCTGTACATCATATTATTAGGATCTTATGATGTTGTGATCGGTATTAACTGGTTGCAATCGCATGAGGTGATACTCAACTACAAGATGAAACGGTTGTGCTTCTTCGATGATGAGGGACAGTGACATGTGATTGTAGGTCAGAACTAGGGAGTTTCCCTGAGGTTCATCTCTTCCTTGCAGCTTTGGAAGAGCATGCGCAAGGGATGTAAGCTTTTTGTAATCCTTGCGCTAAATGAGAAGGGATTATCGAAAGTTTTAGAACACCTTTCGGTGGTGAGAAAGTTTGCAGACGTCTTTCTGGAGGAGTTACCCAGGATGCGGTCGGAGAGGGAATTGGAGTTTACTATAGACTTAAAACCAAGAACTGAACCGATAGCCAGAATGCCTTATTGGATGTCAACCCTAGAGTTACAAGAGTTGAGAATGCAACTAAAGGAATTGTTGAACCTAGGGCTGATACATCACAGTGTGTCATCCTGGGGTGCACCTATTATTTTCATACGAAAGAAGGATGGGTCATGGAGGCTCTACATTGACTACCATCAATTGAACAAGGCCACGATCAAGAATCAGTATCCGTTGCCCAGGATTGATGATCTATTCGATCAAATGAAGGGTGCAACGGTGTTCTCAAAGATTGATTTGTGATCATGGTATCACCAGTTACAAATCATGGAGGATGATGTCCCTAAGACTGCCTTTAAGATGAGGTTTGGACATTACGAGTATATTGTTTTATCGTTTAGACTAACGAACGCCCTAGGGGTATTCATGAGTCTAATGAATGGGGTGTTCCACGATTACTTGGACAAGTTTGTCCAAGTATTCATTGGAAATATTTTGATTTACTCTTGGATGATGAAGGAACATGACAAGCACTTACGCTTGGTACTACAATGTTTGCGAGAGAATGAATTGTATGGGAAGTTGTACAAATGCTCATTTTATCAATCAAATATTCACTACTTAGGGCATGTCATTTTCGGCGAAGGTATCCCCATGGATCCAGCCAAGGTCAAGGCTATTATGGGATGGCCTACACCAATGAACGTCAAGAAAGTACATAGCTTTGAGGGATTTTTGAAGATAGAAAATCCGATCACGGAATTGCAGAAGAAAAACAAGAAGTTTGTTTGCACCGAGAAATGCATGAAATATTTTCGAAGGCTCAAGGAGATATTGAAAGAAACATCGATACTAAAGGTCCCTGACATGGACATGGACTTCTTGGTATGCACTGATGCATCCAAGGAAGTCTTAGGCATATTCTTGATACAAGACGGACGAGTGATCGCTTACATCTCAAGGAAACTGAGAATGCATGAGGAGAACTACACGACTTACGACTATGAGTTGTTAGCCATGATTTATGCCTTGAAGGTTTGGAGACACTACCTTGTTGGACAAAATTTTGAACTAAAAATGGACCATTGTGGACTACAACACATCTTTACGTAAAGCGACCTGAACGCGCAACAACGACGTTGGTCAAAATTTCTTAGCGAGTACGACTTCAAGATTACTTACATAAAAGGAAAAATGAATTGAGTAGCAGATGCAATGAGTCAGAGACCACACATATTTTTGGTGTTGCCTCTTCAGATGAATCTACGTGAAAAGATTCTAACTTTACAGCGTGATGATGACTGATACAAGGAGTTAGAGGGTTTTATCAGACAAAAAACAATGATGGTAAAAAGATTTGAAGGATTTTCATTTGATAGCGATGGTTTATTGAAGTTTAAAAATCAGAATTACGTACCGCTGAATGACGAGTTGAGGATGTTGATCCTAAGTGAGGCTCATAGAGCAGTTTACATGGCTCACTCGGGAGTCACGAAGATGAGGGCAGACCTTAAACCATTATTCTTCTGGAAGGGAGTGAAGTAAGATATAGTCAACTATTTGGCTCGATGTCTAGAATGTCAGCAAGTGAAGGCTGAACATAGACATCCGACATGATTACTACATCCATACGCCATTCAAAAATCGAAATGGGAGGTTATTTTGATGAATTTTATTGTTGGATTGCGACTGATGGCAAGGAGACATGACTCAGTTTTCGTAGTAGTAGACAATCTGACAAAGAGTGCTCACTTTATTCCTGTGCATATGATGTATTAGGAACCCAACATAGCTAGATTTTTCATCAGTGAGATTGTGAGGTGGCATGGTGTGCCTAATAGGACTATATCCGATCGAGGATCAGTGTTTACTGGACGATTTTGGATGAGTTTCCAAGAGGCCTTGGGAACCCAACTTAACTTCAGTATTGCGTACCACCTGGATACTGATAGGCAGACCGAACGAGTGAACCAGACCTCAGACGACATGTTGCGCATGTACGTGATGGACCAACAAAAGCATTGGGAAGAATTCTTTCCACTGGAGGAATTCTCTTATAACAACAGTTACCAAGGAACCATTAAGATGGTGCCTTTCGAGTTTCTTTATGGGCGACTATGTCAGATGCCCTTGAGTTTGGATCGGCTTGAGGGTAGGATCCTGGTGGGACTAGAAGCGATACAAGAAATGGAAGAGCAAATGAAAACAATAAGACAAAGGATTAAAGAAGTGTCAGATCGACAGAAGAGTTATGCCAATGCGCACCATGTCGACCGTAGTTACGAGGTTGGCAATCGGTTCTTCTTGTGAGTTAGACCACATAAGATTTTGATCAAGTTTGGAAAAGGATCTAAACTCTCTCCTAGGTTCGTGGTACCTTTCGACATTTTGGAGAGAAAGGGGCCCGTGGCATATCGACTAACCTTGCCTGATTCTTTGAGGCGTATGCACAATGTTTTTCATGTATCTGTTTTGAGACATTATATTGGTGATCCTACATATGTTATTGACATGAGTTCCTTATAGGTGTCAAATGAGGGGGCACTCATGCCTAAGCCAATCCACATCTTGGATCATCGCATTCAATATATATGACATCGAACGGTAGAGAAGGTCAAGGTCCAGTGGGACAGCTATAGTCCGCACTCGGCGACCTAGGAGGACGCATACTATATGTGCCAACAATTTCCATTTTTGATTGATAGGTAGACTTATGATATTGTGATACACTTTATTTTGACATTTTTACTGTAAAACTTCGGGACGAAGTTTAGACCAAGAGGGGGTGTATGTAACATCCTACTCTTGCGCACTGAGCGAACTTATTCTTTAAGGATACTTGCTCACAAGTGATCCAGATTTTATGTTATTAAAACATTTATTTTTATTATGAGGCATTATGGGTTGATGACTTGTTGTTTTACTGCATTGACATAGACAGGTGCTATTGAATCGGTTTTAGTGAGTGTGCAGGATCTTGAACCTCGAGGGTGCAGAGGTATTGATGGAACCCCTTGGACTCTGAATCAAGTCGGGGAGTGTACCGTTGGGGTTTGATTGTTTTATAGGTGATATTAGTGCATATAATTAGATGATATGATATGGATATATTCTGACATGATTCATTGATGATGTAGGTTGATGATAGCTTGGCAACCAGACTCGCATGTGGAGTAAAGGGGTCATGCATGACTACCAGAGAATTTGAGGGAGAGGTGTGGACAACAGCCCTACCACAACCTACTAGCACTCTCGTCGTGGCGTGAATTGTAGGTTAACATTTACCTAGTTCAAGAGGACCCATGATTCCATGAGGGAAGACTATGACAGTCACTCACAATGATTCTAAGGGGCACGCAATAAGGCGAGGGCCTTATTCCTTAGAGGCTCTTAGTCTCCCACAAGTTCACTTGCTGGAGTATTGACTCTAGGGGTTTTTTATGTCTACCAATTCAGTCAAGAGGTGAGTGGCACCCTTGGAGCACGTGGTGCGTCCTAAAGGGCAATTCGCACAAGGGAATAGATGAGGCGAGTGGTACCTTGGAGCACCTAGTGCATCCTGAAGGGCACGTCGCATTGTTAATGATAAATGAATGAACCTAGATGGCCTTAGGATGAATAACGTGATAAGAATTTTTAAAAAAAAATCCCTAATAAAATGTCGCCCAACACGAAAATTTAAAGTCTAGGTCTAAATTATGCTAGTGGTAAAATTTTAATTTTTTAATATATATATATATATATATATATATATATATATATATATATATATATACACACACACAAAATAAAAATAAAAACAACATAAATCATAATTATAATCTTCATTAAATCTTGTAACAAGAAGGGGGTAAGCAATTTAAGTGATTCATAAAAATTTGTTAGGATACAATTTGAAAAGGGAAATAATTGTTTTATTATTTTATGATAATTTAAAATTTATTAATTAAAAAAGAAAAAGGGAAAAAAAAGAAAGACAAAAGGGTTAATTTCTACACCTGCCAATTTGAGTTCTAAATGAAAAGGGGGAAGAGGGAAATCTAAAATATTTAGGAAACTAGGAAAAGAGGGAAACATAGAAATAAAAGGGAAACACAAGGGGAAAAGAAGAAAGTCAAACTTAGTAAGGTATCTAGCATTTAAGAGCTTTCTAATTTTAAATTGAACTAGCAAATTAATAATGGGAAAAGTCATTAAAACCTGTAAGGGATTTTGGAGCCACCTATGAGCGATTCTAGGATTGACTCTAGGTGGGTGAGAGAAATAGGGGTAATTCATTAATTAAATAAATTAATTTATGGAGGAATGAAGGGGATGGGTGACACTTGTACGGTGAGGATTTTTAGTATTTAATTTAATAAACATTGAATTAAATGGGATTTTGGGAAGGTAAAGGACTTGGAAACTCTACATAATGGAGGGAGGAGAAGGATGAAGGATCTTTTTCTGTTTGCGTAATGTTACACTGCATAAATATCTACTTGACTGACTTAGCTTGTGGGAGTTGGGATACCCAACTCGGTGAGGAGTGGTAGCTCATTGTTGCGAGGCGAGCTGGGAGCTAGTTGATTCTCTGGTTAGCGTGTGTGGCCCCTTTGCGGCTCAGGGGGCTAAGG
Organism: Picea engelmannii; assembly: GCA_009831015.1. Taxonomy (NCBI): domain Eukaryota; kingdom Viridiplantae; phylum Streptophyta; class Pinopsida; order Pinales; family Pinaceae; genus Picea; species Picea engelmannii. The sequence goes on along the minus strand of ML779010.1, from coordinate 297,161 downwards.
GGGAAGAAGAGTACCCTTAGCATTGGCTGGGAGCTACTACTACTAGTGAAGTCTCGTCGATCGACAAGAGGGATTTTCATGGAGCGCGTTGGACGTCAACTCAGAGTGGGTGATCAGGCAATGATACGCTCTCTTCATTTTTATATGGTAGATTGTTATAGGTTTTATGCTTGGATTTGCATGTTTAATGGAGTATGTAAATTGATTGTCTAGGTTGATGACTAAATTTCTTTCATAGCCTAGCTCGATGATTGATTGACTCCCATGGAATTTGTTTCCCTACATGTCTTGACCTCCTTGTGGTGTTTGATTGTGACCATTGTGGCGGTTTTTTCTATCATCCCTAGCTCATCAGTGCTCGCCTGGGCAGTTGGCTAGGAGCCTGATCTACGATCGTCACTTCAGCGTTAATAGACCTATGGATCTCAACGCCCTGCATTTATGTGCGAGGATGATGAGCGAAGGACGAACATATCATCCATTTACCTCCTTTGTTGTCCTTGGTTGATTGGATCCTTTCGGTTCTCTTACTGTTGTCTACGTTTTGTAATGGTATTCTGGAAATGGAAAAACAAATTGATTCATGTCTGCATTTTGTATTGGTATTCTGGCAATGGAAAAATGAATCGGTTCATATCTGCAATTTGTATTGGTATTCTGGCTATGGAAAAAAGAATTGATTGATGCTTGCATTTTGTATTGGTATCCCAGGCATTTGAAAAAAATTATCACTATCTACGTTTCCTGCTGTTACCATGAATTTAATTTCCATGATTTTAATACTCTGTTTTTTTTTTCCACGATTTGACTGTCACGGATTTTTATTTCTTCACAGTTACCATTGTTATACCATCATGAATTTATTACACAGGTTTTTATTGCCATACTTAACCAACCACAAAATTACTCCCAACTGTTTGTTGAGTGATTATTAACGCCCATGATTTTTTCTTGAAAAGTTGACTGTGTTGCTATAGAAATCACCCACAATTTTAGCCATTTAAATCATAACTTTACTTGTTGGAATGACCATGTTTTTTATAATTAGAAGTTGACTATGTTTTTGTAGAAATCAGACATGATTTTAGCCATTTAAATCATAATTTTACTTGCTAGAATGACCACGTTTTTTATAATTAGAAGTTGACCATGTTGCTGTAGAAATCACACACAATTTTAGACATTTAAATCATAACTTTACTTGCTAGAATGACCACATTTTTTATAATTAGAAGTTGACTATGTTGTTGTAGAAATCACCCACGATTTTAGCCATTTAAATCATAACTTTACTTGCAGGAATGACCATGTTTTTGATAATTAGAAGTTGATTGTGTTGTTGTAGAAATCACCCACGATTTAGCCATTTAAATCATAACTTTACTTGCTGGAGTGACCATGTTTTTTATAATTATAAATTTACTATGTTGCCACCTTAATTGACCACGAAATTGCCATGATTTAGATGATTGTTTTTCCTATTATCCACCCCGAATTCGCCACCAATTGTGGGTTGTGTTTGCAGTTGAAAGGCCTCGAGTTTGCCTCAATTGTTGACTTCCCCTTTAACCTGGAAACAACAATAATGGCTACAACGATGTCTTGGGTCCATTAATTGCCTTGTTATTGCTAGATTCATTGTTATGTGTTAGTCATATCAAACCCCATAACAATTTCTACTGCAAGGTTAATGGCCAATCATTTCCTTTTCTATTAATCACCATGTTAATTGCAATACTAAATGCTATATTACTTTCCTTATTAATAGCCAAAACAATTGCTACAGCAATGTTAATGGTCAACATATTCATTCTTATTGATTAAATGCCACGGCTAGTTAAATGGTTAACAGTTAGGTAAATCGCTTTGTTATTGTGTTATTAATTGTTATGTTAATAGTCATGTGAATTGCCTTGTTATTGATATATCAATTGCATGTTAACTAACATGTTAAATGCCTTGTTATTGCTATATTACTTGTTATGACAATAGTCATGTAAACTATCTTGTTATTGCTAAATTAATTGTTATGTTATTCATTATGTTAAATTCCTTGTTAACTGCTATATTAATTGCTACATAACTGCTATGTTATTTGCCCTGATAAAATGCTACAACGATGTTAATAGTAAGAAATTTCTTTCTCAATGATAGTAGACAGCTAGCATTGTTAGTTCGGTCAATATAATTAGACTACATGTTGAGATTTAATTATTCATAAGCGTTATAATGATAGCACTCTACCTTAAGATTGTTAATGTTTTTATTTAAGTTAATGACTAGTTGTAACTTAGACGTGTCCTGTCTAGAATGGCAACTCATGTTAAAATAGATTGTAATCATTGACTATTTAGACTGGGGGATTGGTTGGGTCATGGAAGATGTCGAAATTTTTGCTTGTTTCATCCCTTGTCTTCATTTTGGTGCTTCGTCGACCTGTCGTTGGGGTATGGGTGTGGTTTCTTCTCTGTATTCAGTTCCTAGCACGTCAGATTTATCTAGATCCCTTGGTCTAGATAGGATGTGTTGCGCCAAGGTTATTGACACATCTATCACCTAGGAATGACATGCTTCCTGATGAGGGGATCATGGCGCGCCCTTGGGGGATAGTGGCGAATGAGATATTGGCAGGAGTAGGTCCCTTGGTGTGAGTGTTGTCAAGCATGCGAGTTGCGTTTGGCGCAAGGGTTGAATGCCTTCAGGTGTTAGATCTACGTGCCTTGAGGTTCTAGTCTTTTTTCTTCTAGGCCATGATGTCGGGATGGGGATGTTGTCCCTTATCTTGTATGCATGGTCATGTTGAGTCGGGTGGGTAGTCATCCTCATTGTTATTCTGCGCATGTTTTCCCAGTTTTGCTTGTGTCTGTGTAGGGTGTCGCATTTTCCTATTACCTGGGTTGTGTGCTTTTGTTCGTTGTCTGGGGTGTGGTTTAACTTTTGTTGCCATTGCCTTCGTGCCCTTAATTCCTCAAAACAAAAACAAAAAATTGGCTTCTCTTGTGGTGCATCAATGTGGTTGTTACATTATGCCTATCTAGTAGTAAGAATTGACTCACAAACTCTTTGACCATGTTCTCCTTTTTCCACCATCGTTCTCCCCCAATCGCCAATTTTCAAGCTTTGGCAATGAATTGTTCTGTTACCAACATCAACAATTTACCGATCACCACTTCGAAGCCATCGAAGTTCTATGTGAACATCATTGACACATGTTCATCATGCTCCTAGAAGGTGGTAAAGAATTTGAACCAGCCAACATCCTTGAACCTTTGTACCATCTATGGATACACTTCAAGTAGCTCAATGCCCTCAGGTTCCAACCTAACAATTTGCCCACTTTTCTTAGGTGTTAGGTCAATGATACAGTTCTGTGATTCGGTGTTGTTGGAAATTGAACTTAAAACCTCCAACTGTTACTACATAATGATTTATTTTAAAGGATATCTACACACATAATCCGACAAAATTAGAATAACATATGACAATGTTATATAATGATGTTGGAAATTGAACTTATTTGATACAGGTCCTTGAAGGTACAGAGTGATCTCGTTCATGCAACAGTTCAAACTACATAATCAATTCAAGTGATATCGTGGAGCACATGCAGGTCTTTTGTCCATAATTTATAAGATCATGACAAGATCTGGATGGATGATGCATGTCAGAGGATGAATACTTTAGTGTTGCAGGAATAATGTTATTCCAGTAGTGCTATTTGATGACTTGGCAATAATTTGAATCTTCAGAATTCAAATAAGCAAACAATGTGACAAATCTCGTTAAACCGTGTCTTAGACCTTGAAACTTAAGAAAATTATTCAAAAATGCTAAGATGCAAAGCATAACAAAATCAAAACAAAGATTAAAGTCTAATGAAATCAAACAATGAGGTATAAGTTGGGAGGGATTAGGATTAGGGATTCTCACTAAATCAAGAACAAAATTAGAGACTAACAGAAGGAATAATTATGCTTCCTCTTCCTAGATCATGCACACATGCACTATCTCATTTTATTTTGTTCCCAAATTTATGGGCTAAGTGACTTGTGATGTGGCTGATTTGGATTGTTGTGGTCTATTGCTTGGCAAACCCTATTAGTATGAACAAAAGGCCACGTGTGATGCATTGAAAAATACCTATATATTACATAAAAATAACATCAAGTATCTTATTCATAGCACACTAAAACTACCACATCTAGTTTCTCCTAAAGTTAGAAAACATTCTTCAACTTTTATCTGAAAACCCTATCTACAAAATCATTATATTCCATATTTGCAGTTTGAGGTTCAATCAATAGTTTTAGAGGAATATTGTACACATATTCCTTCAATATTTTATTTTCTTTCTCATCAACATTAATTACCTTGAGGCACTACATTACGAGGGAAACCTAATTTTTTTTAGTGTTTCTCTTCTATTACTAAGATCTCTCCTCTTTTGGAATTCAAATTTGGTGGTCGCTTCTCACTTGTTCATAACCTAGTTTGACATTTCTCATCCCCTTAAGCTTCCCTTTGGGTTCGAAATTATTTCTATCATGATTTTATGAATCAATTGAGAACATGCAATGTTGTCAACACATATAATGAATAAAATTGGACACAAATATCCAAACTCATCATCCTACATAAATTGTTCCATATTTTCATATTTTGCTCATTGCATATCAAGTTTTTGACATGAAGGCTTACCAAAATTGTTAGGGATCGACCACTTCCTTTGTTTTTGTTAATCAAGGTCAACTATCACATCAAGCTTGTTAGATTTATTAGCACTAAATGCAACAAAAATTTCCATCTCTCCCAAAATCATTGGAGGCTAATGCTTTTTGGGGGGGCAGGAATAATAGGGACTCTTAGTTCACATTTTATTTGTTTTGTGTGCACATAGGAGATAATATTTTGTTTTGGTGATGCCTCTCGGTTTCCTATTCTTGTGTCTAGTTGAGATCTTATCTCCAACTAGATATATTATTTGTTATTTATTAAGATCTTGTTGATATATTTTATTCATTATTGTCGAGTTAGTTTTTTTTAATGTAAAACCATTTAAGTCTTTTCTTCTTGATGAAAATAAATTAGAGATATTTATTCACATAAACTTGTGTATAACTATGGAAATGACTGGTTTATTCCACATTATTTACCTCCATTTGCTAGAATATATTTTATTACATATACATATAAGTAAATTTATAATAAATTTATGTAATGACATGCCCTATTCTATTTAAAGTCTTATGAGCTCTATTTTGAGTCTTATGAGCTCTATTTTGATGATTTTTGGAAGTAATATTGGATGAGGAAATGAAACATTTCTTGAGATATTATCTTGTTTTCTATAATTTACCACTATCCTCTCATATGGCACCTCTACATATATAACTTGTATATTGATCATGAGGCCAAACAAGTGATCCAAATTTAGGAGCGGAATGAACTGATTAACATACTGGATACAATAAACACAGAGATATGAAGAACAAAACATATATCAAGTGAACAATATCTTCTATTTAATTAATGAAATAGTCTGAAACTGTAAAACTGAAGAACTGAAAAACTTGCTCGAATGGTGGTGTTTATCTCTTAGAAGAGAAGTGGTTGCTACGCGCATCTGTCTAAGAAGAATGATTACATAGAGGCTCCAAAGGTCTTTTTGATATCACACATGAATTCCAAAACCCTAGAAATCCAAAAACCTAACCCTAGGAGATGAAACGCCAAACATTATGAGAGCCCATATGGGTATGTTGGTACCTCAACTTTCTGGGGTCGTAACTTTTGCATATGACCTCCATTTTAGGCACGTGATAGCTCGTTGCAAAGGTATTTTAGATAAATACATATTACTCCCTCAATCTCTGACTCTGTCTACAATTTTCAATGGTGAGCCAAAACGACATTGTTTAGGGCCCCAAAATGGCCCTGGAAGTACAACAAGATGTGTTGATATGAAAACACACAAAATAAACAAGTTGGATTAGGTGGGAGGCCACCAGTATCCACTTGGAATATGTGTAGGGCTTCAGAAAGCCCCGAAAGTGTAAAACTCGCAATTACAAAGAAGTACAAAAGAACATGTTGAACTAAAAAATGTCAAGAGGATCCAGTTGGAATAGGTGGGTGGCCACCAATATCCACCTATATCAACAAGAGACCATAAAAATACGAATAGTGATGTATGGAGAGGTGGTTAAAGAAAGATAATTATATTATTTAATGCAAAATTTATGAATTTGTATGGTTATCCTAGACTGGTCATTATGTTTAGGTGATAATCCTAATTTTGTAACGAATCCACTGTTACAAGAAAAAAAGAGACATATGACAGGTAAATATTTTATTTTTATTTCTTTTGCGTTAGGAATTATCCATTAAAATTAATAACAACATCATTGACACATCATCCAATATATTAACAAAACAATATTAACACATTATCAATCATTCACGACATAAAGCCGACACATCATTGCCATGAATAACGATACACATATCGATGCATTAACACAAATAAATAGTGGCCCATAATCATTGCATTCATATAAATAAATAAAGACACATAAACAGTACAAATCATAAGGCGCTCAAATCCTCTGATTAGGATAATCATCAGAACACCATGATAACATGAGATAAAATAACACTAACTTAAGGATCATAAAGATAATCATAATAATGACATAAGATACTACCCACCCAACCTACCTTGCAAGGTTAGGACCTCCAAGACACATGAGCAACACTCAATCCTAGGTTCCAATTGATTTTAACAATTTAATGTCTCAAGGATGGAGACTATTATGAGGAACAAGGAGGTGTCTACATCCCACTAACACAATCAATCCAAAATAACTATGCTAAATCGACAACATCATGATAAACAAATTCATCATTCCATCAGTCTTGAACATCAATTATTCAAGCGTAAGGGTCATCATCAACTTTTAAACATACATCACATCTAATTCATGGCGCACAAGTATTATAACTAATCACATAACCCATCCTAACCACATTAAATCCAAGGCATAAGAGCAAGTATTTGTTATATTCAATTTCATTTCGTGCAAGAAGTCTAATTATTTAGTGAGTCATACATTATATTAAGGTGCAAAAGCATAACAATTCTAAGTCAAGCATGCACCCATATCATGATTAGCACAAGAGTAATCATTAACTTATACGACACAAAGGTAATCACCAAATCTATCTACAAGGAACAAGAAATATAAAAACAAACAATCATAAATCACATCAAATTCATGGTGCAAGACAATTAAAATTTATAAATTATTTTTATGATAATATCATTCTACGAGTGCAAGTATAAACAACTTTAATTTCAATATGCGCATGGGAACTAATTACCGAATTTAAGCTTAATCGCATCAATCCATTCCAAGATACAACATATTATTTATCACCATCAATCCTCAATGAATAAGACGTGCATGGGAAAGAGGGTATAACATATAGAGTAATGAATCAAGCACATGATAGTAGTCTAATATCGAGTAACTTAAACATTCAATTCAATTTAGAATATCTTCTACGAGGGTGTAAGGAGAAGCTGATCTATAATTTCATTAAGAGATCCCAAGATAGTCAATGCATTAAATCTAGCACCTCTCTTCATTATGCATCCATTAAAGGAAAGTAATAAAAATCATACATAATAACCATCATTTAAATCTTATTAAAAATTGAAGAAAATCGTTTATAAACTAATGGAAATCATACATAAATCACCATTTATTTAAATCATTTAAGAAATGATGAAGATCAGTTATAAACGAAAGAAAATCGTACCTAAATAACCTTCATTTAAGTCATTTAAAATCGATGAAGATCATTTACAACTACTGCAAATCATACAAAGATAACCATTATTTAAAATCATAAAAGCTGATGATGATCATTTATAAAAAGTGTTGACTCGATACTTCATTTACTAAATGCAATTATACGAGGTTGTAAACTCCAACTCACATGTCAAAGGGGAGATGACTATAAAATCAAGTAAAGAAAAGAGGTGTTATCATCGTAATAATATTATCCCATAAAATAAATATATTCGGTCATTATCATTATAATATTATTGAACAATAATTATTACCAAGGCCACACCATGATTATTATAATTACATGGAATGGGGACTTACCATTAATCAAATAATTACACTACTTGAATAAGAAATGAATTGCATAATTACATTGAATGAGAATTTATTACAATTTACATCGAATAGGAATTTATTAATAGGATTAACCATCGTCGAAGCAAGTGGACCATTAATTCTGGGAAAATAATAATGCCATGGACAGAGAGGATTCTTCAACGCTGAGTAAACCCTGACTCACTATCTACAGGGAAAACGCAGAGGATACTGGAAATTGAGTGCGTGGAGATTCTCAAACCAAAACGCACAGTTATTGCCCCTAAATCATAGAGGATACTGGAAATTAAGGCATGGAGACTCTCATCCAAAAACGTACAGGTATAGCACCTAAATCGTAGAGGATACTGGCAATGAAAGCGTGGAGAATATTAGCCAAAAACACGCAGGTATAGCCCCTAAATCACAAAGGATACTGGGAATGAATGCGTGGAAACTCTCCAGCCAAAAACACACAGGTAAAGCCCCTAAATCACAGAGGATACATATGGGATGAAACACAGCAAAAACAAATTAAGAGGTTGGGCGAGGGTTCAGTCACAACAAGCTACACCTGGGGTACCTGAAAACGTGGCATCGACTCTCCTCGAGACTCATAACCAAGGAAAAAAGAACAAGCAATATCAATAAGAACCAACCAAGTGATAGCCAACCGATGGGAGCGCTATGGGAAAGGGGTCAGCCCTTGAGCAAAAAACGAAATGCGCCGATCACAAGGAAATTCACGTGGACGTCTAAGGGTAAGCGCATAGAGAATTACCGATTGCTGAGGTTAAAATTCAAGATAATTTCCAGTTATGTTGAGGTGAACGCTAAGGGAAATCAGTTTTTCGGGGTTTATAAGAATCGCAAGAGAAGGGATAAGTCTCTGTAGATAAAAGCGCACAAATGGGGCATGTTTCTTGCGCTCACACTGGTCTTGGTGTTGAATGAAGGCGTTGGGTGGAGGCACCCACGCCTGGCCATTTATAAAGAAAGCGCGGAGAAATAAGGGGGTATTTTTGTTGTAGAAGGAAGTGTATTCGCTGAGAAAACACAAACGCAATTGCTAGGAAAAATAAAACATTTTAGACAACTGGCAGTGACACCCCAAAATATTTGGATGGAAGCACCAAATTTTTTTTGTGTAAAAACACTAAGTTGTAGAGATAAAAACGAGATTTAAAAGCTAAGCACGCAAGAGGGCACAGAGCCATGCCCCTTTGATCAACAGAGAGAATTTGAAAATGAAAAGGTTGGAGAACCAATCCTTTAATTAAGAGAAGGGGTTCGTTGGGGAGAGAACAAGGGGTGGCAGAAGGGAGACAACGATTGAAAATTCTAAAAGTCAAGGACAAAAATCCATCTAAATTTATTCCAAACTAAACACATCAAGAAAACTTTCCCAACTAATATCATAAATCCATTACAAATTCCATCAACATATTAATCTATATACAAAATTGTTTAACCAATTTACAATTGCAAATTTTAAACATGTGTACTATAACCAATTGATGGACTTGTAGATGTTCTTCAGTTGCTGGAAATCCTCCTTGATCCCAATTTCTAATCTTTGATACTTGATTGATACCTTATATCCAACACTAGGGTTAGTCTTCTTCCCCCTTAGCCCCCTGAGGCACAAAGGGGCCACACACAACACAACCAAAAACTCTATCTGCCAGCTCACCCCACAAGGTCGAGCTACTAATCTCTTTTCAAACTGGGTATCTCAACTCCCACAAGAAAAATCAGTTAAGCAATTCTGCTGGCATAACTTTACGCATGCCAGTCATGATCCATTCTCCTTATCTGCCATTAATTTTATAGAGTTATTCTTAGTGACCACTTGCCAATTGCACGTTAAATTCATTTTATTAAAAATTAATTAGGAAATACTCTCCCACGTACACTTGTCACCCAAACCCTTAGTTTCACCAGAAATTCATTTATATAATTTAATTAAACGTCATCCCTCTAATTCCTTTTAATGATTGACGTCTTTCTAAAACTTAGTTGTATTTTATTTCGGAAAGTTATTTAGTTAGACTAGACTAGATTCCTTTCTATGTTTCCACATTCATTTTTACATTCATTTCTCTTCTTGTCTAAGTTCCAATTTAGCATGTCTTGCACATAATCAATAATTAAATATTTAGATAAATATTTCTCTTTTAAATTCTTAACTTGATTTTTCTTTATCTCCCTTTTATTAAATTATTATTTAGTTTTTTTGGTCTTCTTACCCTATTTAGACTTAGTATTAATTTTTAACTAGGATTAGAATTCTTCAGGGGGTTTTACAATTACAAAAATTCTCATCTAATAATTGTTTTAAGTCCGAATACATAAAAAAAAATAAAAATTCTAGGCACCTAGGTTTATTGACTCACCTTTATTAAAATCATGATGTTCCCTTCAAGATGCACTATGTGCTCCAACGGTGCCACTTGTCTTTATTCATTTTTTATTTATGCAATGTGCTCTTCCAGACACACTACGTGCTCCAAGGGTGCCACTCGTCTTGATTCATGTTTTATTTATGCAACGTGCCCTTCCAAATGCACTACGTGTTTTAAGGGTGGCACTCGCCTTTGATTTATTTTGGTAGCTGTCCAACCCTTGGATTCAATGCTCCATCAAGTGACCATGTGAGGTAATAAGGGCCTCTAAGGAATAAGGACCATGCTTTATTGCGCACCGCTTAGAATCTTCGTGAGCTAATATTTCAGTCTTCCCTCATGGCATCATAGATCTCTCGAACTAGGTAATCATTAATCTACAATTCGAGCCATGATGAGAGTGATAGTAGGTTGTGGCAGGGCTTCTGCCACACTACTCCCTCAATTTCTAGTTTTTGTGCATGACCCCTTTACTCCTAATGTTAGTCTGATTAGAAAGAAATCCTCCGCTTGCATCAATAAACAAAACATGTCAACGATCCATAAACAACATCATAATATACTCAATCATATGTCTCATATGCATAAACACAAATAAAAAAACCATATACTGTCCACTCCTTCACTCGATCCAGAGTCTAAGGAGGTCAACCCATGCCATCAACATCCTCAATATGTCAAGTGTCCTGCGCACTCAGGAGAAAATCATCAATAGCACCTGTCTACACATAGATATAAAAAAATCATAACATCATAATCCACAACCTCATCATCAAAATCGATAAGTGAAACAGACAATCATATAATGAACTGGATCACTTGCATGAAAGTGTCCTCAAAGAATAAGTCAAATCATGTACACGCAAGAGCAGGATGTTACATACACCCTGTCTTGTTTTAAACTTTGTCCCGAAGTTTCACAATATATAAGTGCAGTAAATAAAGTATCTGACAATATCTGAATGTCTAGATATCAAACAAAAATGGAAAATGTTGGTGGATATCATATGTGTCCTCCCAGGTATTCGAGTGTGGACTATAATTGTCCCATTGGACCTTGACCTAATCAAATGTTCTACACCGTAGTTGTCGAATGCGATGGTCCAAAATGTTGATTGGCTTCACCGTGAGCACAAACTCATCCAACACCTACAAGGAACTCATATCAATCACATGTGCAGGATCACTAACATAATGTCTCAAAAACGATACATGAAAATCATCATGCATACACCTCAAAGAATCAACCAAGCTGAGTCAATAGGCCACGGGCCCCTTCCTTTCCAAAACTTCAAAAGGTCCCACAAACCTAGGAGAGAGTTTAGCACCCTTTCAAAACTTGATCGAAATCTTGTGCGGTTTCACCCACAAGAAGACTCGATCACCAACTTCATAACTATGGTCAACACAATACGCATCGACATAACTCTTCTACCGATCCTGCACTTCCTTGATCCTTTGCATTTTTTCTTCCATTTCTTGGATTTCTTATTTTCCTACCAAGACCCTATCCTCAAGTCAATCCCATCTCAAAGGCGTCCGACACACTCGCCCGTAAAGAAACTCAAATAGCGCTATATTAATGGTGCTTTGATAGTTGTTGTTTTATGCAAACTCTACTAGTGGTATGAAATCCTCCCAATGCTTATGTTGGTCCATCACATACATACGCAAAATATCTTGCAAGATTTGGTTTGTTCTTTCTGTATTCCCATCTATCTTCAGGTGATATTGAGTACTAAAGTTAAGTTGGGTTCCCAAGGCCTCTTTGACACTAGTCCAAAATCATCCTGTAAACACTGACCCTCGAAAGGATATGATCTTCTTAGGCACACCATGAGTTATCAGTATCTCCCTGTTAAAAAATCTAGCTATGTCTATGCCTGATACATCGTACACATAGGCATAAAATGTGCACTCTTCGTCAGAGTGTGAACTACCAAGAAAATTGATTTGTGCCTCCTTGCTGTCAGCGACAGTCCAACACTGAAGTCCATCAAAATGACCTCCCATTTTGATTCTGGAATAGCGTGTGGTTGTAGTAATCCTTCCAAATGTCTAAGTTCATCCTTCACTTGCTGACATTCTAGATATATCGCCACGTAGTTGAATATGTCTTCCTTCATTCCTTTCTAGAAGAATAAGGGTTTAAGTTATGCCCTCATCTTTGTGACTCCTAGGCGAGCCATGTACACTTCTATGTGAGCTTCGTTTAAGATCAAACTTCTTAAATCGTCATTGGGAGGTGCCTAAATATGGTTAATATATCTCATTAATCCATCATTGTCCATAGTAAATCCCTCAAATTTGGGTACCAACATGGTCTCTTGTTCGATAAATTCCTTAACCTCCTTATACCAGTCATTGTCACGTTGGATAGTTAGAATATTTTCACGAGGATTCGTACAAAGAGGTATCACCGAAAATATGCGTGGTCTCTGACTCAATGAATCTACCACTCTATTCGTTGTTCATTTTATGTAGGTAATCTCAAAATCGTACTCGCTAAGCAGATCCAACGAACTCCTTTTTCATGCGTTCAAGTCACTTTGCATAAAAATGTGCTATAAACCAGAGTGGTCCATTTTTAACTCGAATTTCTGTCCAATTAGGTAGTGTTTCCACACTCTCATGGCATACACAATGGCCAATAACTCCAAATCATGCGTCACATAGTTTTCTTCATGCTTTCTTAACTTCCTTGAGATGTAAGCAATCACTCGACGGTCTTGCATCAAGACTTAGCCTAAACCTTCCTTCGATGTGTCTGTGCATACCAAGAAGTCCTCGTTCATGTCAAGGACTTTTAGTATCGATGTTGTCATAAAAACCTCCTTGAGCCTTTGAAATGGTTCCATGCATTTCTCGGTCCATACAAACTTCTTGTTCTTCTTCTGCAATTTCATAATCGGATTTTCTATCTTCGAAAACCTTCGACGAACCATTGATAATATCTTGATAAACCCATGAAGTTGCATACTTCGGGTACGTTCGTCGACACATGCCATTCCATAATAGCCTCTACCTTCACTGGATCCATAGCAATACCTTCGTCGGAGATGACATGCCCTAAATAATGAATCCTCGATTGATAAAAAGAGCATTTTGGCAGTTCCCCATATAATTTGTTCTCTCATAAAGACTGTAGTACCAAGTGAAAATGTTCGCCATGTTCTTCCACCATCTCAGAATATATCAAAATATCGTCAATGAATACTTGAACAAACTTTTCCAAGTATTCACAGAACACCCCATTCATCAAGCTCATGAATACTCCTGGGGAATTTTTCATTCCAAATGGTAATACGATAAACTCGTAATGTCCAAATCTCGTATTGAATGTGGACTTAGGAATGTCTTCCTCCTTTATCCTTAATTGGTGATACCTTGATCTCAAGTCGATCTTCAAAAACACCGTCGTGCCTTTCATTTGATCAAAAACATTATTTATTCTTCACAATGGATACTCGTTCTTGATCATTTCCTTGTTCAATTGACTATAGTCAATGAAGAGTCTCCATGACCCATCCTTCTTCCGTATGAAAATAACAGGTGCACCCCAAGGTGACACACTTGGACGTATAAGACCTAGGTCCAACAACGCCTTCAATTGCATTTTCAACTCCCGTAATGTAGGGGTCGACATCCAATAAGATTGCTATCAATTTAGTTCCAGGTTTTAGGTTGATGGTAAATTCCAATTCCCTCTCAGGCGACAAACCTGATATCTCCTTTGGGAATACGTCAGCAAAATCTCATACTAGCAGAAGGTTTTCTACTCCTTCTTCCACACCCTTTTTTTTCAATGCAAGGATTGCATATAGCTTTCATCCCTTGCGCATGCCCTTCCGTAGTTGTAGGGAAGATATGAACCTTAGGGAAACTCCATGGTTCCTTCCTACAATCACTCGTCTCTGTCCCTCATCATCGGTCAAACTCAACCATTTTGTTTTGCAATTGAGTATCGCATCATGCAATTCCAACTAGTCCATACCGATCATGACATCATAAGATCCTAATATTTTGATGTACAGGTTGGCCTTCATGATGAAATCTCCCAGGTTAAGGCTACATTATGTAACCTTTCCTCCAACCTTGTGCTTGGCTTCCGAATCCATTTCCACATAGCTAAGCTCGTCTTGTTCGACTTCATTTACCTTAATTCTTTTTAGTGTTGCACTAGAAATAAATTTCTTTGTAGCATCTGGATATATCAAAATACTAAAGGTCTGGCCAGTGATAGTATGTGACATCTCAAGAACAATAGAATGGTGTTCGACCTGACAGTTATTCATCACTACATGAATCCAGTGGGCCTTGGCAAAATATCCTACTGTAGTGTGTCTGGTTTACCCAGCTGCTCTGGCCCTCTCAATTGGGTAGTCACATTGGTAATGTGGCTCTCCACATGTCCAAAATCTAGTCTTCGGTCTAGTACTCCTGGTCCTTGAAGTAGAAGTCGATGGCCCATAAGCCCCAAACCCTGGTTTGTTCTGTTGAACAGGCCTGAACTACTGTTGTTGCGGTCGATGTTGATGTTGGAAATGTGGTACTCGGTAGGGAGTCCACTGTTGAGGCATCGGTCATCATGGTGTCATGAACATGGATCCTCTCAGAGTGTCTCGATACCCTGATGTATGTCTAGATGGTGTTTGATGCTGCTGCACACCAGATGTCGCCTATACCATTGGTCTCATAGGAGTCCTACTTTGACCCCCACTGATGAGATCTTCCTTAGCTATGAGGGCCTTTTGGACATCATCGTTCGATGTCTAAGGAATTAAGATCCTCACCTTCACATGAATGTTGACGTTAAGTCCGAAAAACAAAATTGAGCTTGAACTTCTCGGTGTTCAGATGTTGAGAGTACCTAAGAAACTCCATGAATTGGGCCTCATACTCGGGCACCGTACGACCACCCTGTCGTAAGGAATTGAACTCATTGAGCTGGCGCTCAGTGAATTCCTCAGAAAGATACCTCTCATGGAACCACTCCTCGAATAGTTCCCATGACACATCTTCAATGACCATGTTCAATTGGAGCAGGAGCAACTTCCACCAACAAAGAGCGCTCCCCTTCATCTGAAAGACCTCCATGCAAACCTTCATGTTTGAGGTGTAGTCACGAAGTGAAAATCACATCGCCTTGTTCTCCAACCATGCCTCAGTGGATATGTCATCCGTGTTATCCAAGAACTCAGGAAACTTGACCTTCTCGAGTTCTCGGTGAATTCTACTAGTACCAGTTGGGGTGCACAGTGGATCCTCAGGGCGTACCGATGCCCTGGCCTCATCTCTATCTAGATGGCTAATCAAGGCATCTAAAATCCTATAAAAGGACCTCATCAACCCAACCACATCCCCCAAAATAATTTGTCCATGTCCAATGACTTGTTCTTCTCCTTGGGGGTTAGACCTCTCTGGTGTGGATGCTAATGGAGGCATCACACCTCCTCCTCTAGCACCACATCGTCTGTCTCCATGGTGTCCTCTAACCATGATTACCTGTACGAATACAATTCAAATTAATAAGTGATAAATCATTAATCAAGGGTTTATACAGTGGAAGTCGTAATGATACCAAGTCGCGGGGTTGAACTCTCTCTAATACCATATGTAATGGCCCCTCCATTTACGACAACAAAAGTGACATACAACAAGTAATTTTTTTTTTTTCATTAGTAATTATCCATTACAATTAATAATGACATCATTGCCACATCATCCAATATATTAGCGAAACAATATTAACACATTATCAATCATTCACGACATAAAGCCAGCACATCATTTCCATGAATAACGATACACATATCGATGCATTAACACAAATAAGTAGAATCCCATAATCATTGCATTCATACAAATAAATAAAGACACATAAACAATACGAATAATAAGGCACTCAACTCCTCTCATCGGGATAATCATCAGATAACACCATGATAACATGAGATAATATAACCCTAATTTAAGGATCGTAAAGATAATCATAATAATGACATAAGATACTACCCTCCCAACCTACCCTGCAAGTTTAGGACCTCCAAGACACATAAGAAACGCTCAAACCCAGGTTCCAATTGATTTCAACCAATTAAGGTCTCAAGGCTGATGATTGTTCTGAGAAACAAGGAGGTTTCTACATCCCACTAACACAATCAATCCAAACTAACTATGCTAAATAAACAACATCACGATAATCAAATTCATCAATCCATGAATCCTAAACATCAATTATTCAAGTGTAAGGGTCATCATTAACTTATCAACATACATCACATCTAATTCATGGCATGCAATTATTAGAACTAATCACATAACCCATCCTAACCACATTAAATCTAAGGTGCAAGAGCAAGTATCCATTATATTCAATTTCATTTCGCGCAAGAAGTCTAATTACTTAATCATTCATACATTAAATTAAGGCACACGAGTATAACAATTCCAAATCAAGCACACATCCATATCATGATTAACACAAAATTAATCGTTAACTTATACAAGGCACAAAGGTAATCACCAAATCTATCTACAAGGAACAAGAAATCTAAAAACAACCCGTTATAAATCACATCAAATTCATGGCGCAAGACAATTAAAATTTATAAATTATTCTTATGATAACATCATTCTACGAGTGAAAGTATAAACAACTTTAATTTCAAGATGCGGGCGAGAACTAATTACTTAATTTAAGCTTAATCACATCAATCCATTCCAAGATAAAACATATTATTTATCACCATCAATCCTTAGTGAATATGATGTGCATGGGAAGTAGGGTATCACATACATAGTAATGAATCAAGTGCATGATTGTAGTCTAATCTCGAGTAGCTTAAACATTTAATTCAATTTAGAATATATTCTAGGAGGGTGTAAGGAGAAGTTGATCCATAATTTCATTAAGAGCTCCTAAGATAGTGAGTGCCTTAAATCTAGTACCACTCTTCATTATGCATCCATTAAAGGAAACTAATGAAAATCATACATAATAACCATCATTTAAATCTTATTAAAAAGTGAAGAAGATCGTTTATAAACTAATGGAAATCATACATAAATACTCATTTATTTAAATCATTTAAGAAATGATGATGATCAATTATAAATGAAAGAAAAATGTACCTAAATAACCCTCATTTGAGTCATTTAAAATCGATGAAGATCATTTGCAACTACTGAAAATAATACAAAGATAACCATTATTTAAAATCATAAAACCTGATGATGATCATTTATAAAAAGGGTTTACTTGATACTTCATTTACTAAATGAAATTATATGAGGTTCTAAACTCCAACTCACATGTCAAAGGGGAGATTACTATAAAATCAAGGAAAAGGGGCGTTATCATCGTAGTAATATTATCCCAGAAAATAAACATATTCGATCATTATCATTATAATATTATTGAACATTAATTATTACCAAGGTAACACCATGATTATTATAATTACATCAAATGAGGACTTACCATTAACCAAATAATTACGCTACTTGAATAAGAATTTAATACAATGAATACATTGAATAAGAAAAGAATTGAATAATTACATTGAATGTGAATTTATTACAATTTACATCGAATAAGAATTTATTATTAGAATTAACCATCGTCGAAGCAAGTGGAACATTAATTCTAGGCGAAGACTAATTCCATGGACAGAGAGGATTATTCAACGCTGAGTAAACCACGGCTCACTATCTCTAGGGAAAACACAGAGGATACTGGCAATTGAGTGCATGGAGACTTTCAAGCCAAAACACACACTTATTTCCCCTAAATCATAAAGGATACTAGAAATGAATGTGTGGAGACTCTCAACCAAAAATGCGCAGGTATATCCCCTAAATTATAGAGGATACTGGAAATGAAAGCGTGGAGAATCTCAACCAAAAATGTGCAAGTATAGCCCCTAAATCATAGAGGATACTGGCAATGAATGTGTAGAGACTCTCCATCCAAAAATGCACAGGTACAGCCCCTAAATTGCCGGGGATACGTAAGGGATGAAACACATAAAAAATGAAGTAATAGTTTGGGCGAGGGTTCAATCACAACAAGCTACAACTGGGGCACCTGAAAACGTGGAATCGACTCTCCTCAAGACTCACAACCAAGAAAAAATCAACAAGCACCAACCAAGTGATAGCCAACCGATGGGAGCGTTGTGGGAAAGGGGTTGGCCCTTGAGCAGAAAAAGAAATGAAACAAGCACAAGGAAATTCGCATGGAGGTCGAAGGGTAAGCGCATAGATAAATACTGGGTGCTGAGGTTAAAATGCAAGGGAATTTCCAGTTATGAGGAGGCGAATGCTAAGGGAAATCAGTTTGTCGAGGTTAATAATAAATGAAAGAGAAGGGATAAGTCTGCCGAGATAAAAGTGCACAAATGGGGCATGTGTGTTGTGCTCAAACTGGTCTTGGTGTTGAGTGAAGGTGTTGGGTGGAGGCACCCATGCCTAACCATTTATAAATAAAACGCAGTGCATTGAGAGGGTATTTTCACTGTACAAGGAAGTGTATATGTTGAGAAAACAAAAAAAAAATTGCTTCGTAAAATAAAATGTTTTAGACAATTGGGAGTGACACCTCAAAATCGTTGGATGGAAGAAAAAAAAATGTTGTGTAAAAATACCAAGGTGCAGAGATAAAAACCATATTTAAAAGATGAGAAATCAAGAGGACGCAAATCCATGCCCCTTTCATCAACACAGAGAATTTGAAAATGAAAATTTCAGAGAATAAATCCTTTAATTAAGAGCAGGGGTTTGTCGGGGAGAGAACAAAAATTTAATCAAAGATTAAAATCTTTACTCTTAGAGCAGGGGTTGGGGAAGGGAGACAACGATTGAAAATTCTAAAAATCAAGGAATAAAATCCATCTAAATTTATTGCAAGATAAACACATCAAGCAAACTTTCCCAACTAATATAAGAAATCGATTCCAAATTCCATCAACATATAAATCCATATACAAAAAGTTTTAACTAATTTACAACTGCAAATTTTAAACATGTGTACCGTAATCAGCTGATGGACTTGTTGATGTTCTTAGGATACCGACGATCCTCCTTGCTCCTTCTTGTTAATCGTTGAGACCTAACCGGTACCTCCCGAAGAATGCTTGGGTTACTCTTCTTCCCCCTTATACCCCCGAGCTGCAAAGGGGCCACGCACAACACAACCAGAATCTCTAGCTCCCATCTCACCTCGCAAGGTTGAGCTACCACTCTCTTTTCGAACTGGGTATCCCAACTCCCACAAGAAAAATTAGTCAAGAAATTTTGAAAGCATAACTTTACGCATACCAGTCGTTATCCATTCCCCTTCTCTGCCATTACTTTTATAGAGTTATTAGTGACCACTTTCCAATTGCATGTTAAATTCGTTTTATTAAAAATTAATTAGGAAATACTCTCCCCCATACACTTGTCACCCGATCCCTTAGTTTCACCAAAAATTCATTTATTTAATTTAATTTAATGTCATTTTCCCTCACCCATCCTAAAAGCGCTCCTTGTTGTCCCTTTATTCTCTCTAATTTCTTTTAATGACTGATGTCTTTCTAAAACTTAGTTGTGTTTTATTTAGGAAAGTTATTTAGTTAGACTAGACTAGATTCCTTTCTATGTTTCCACATTCCTTTTTACATTTATTTCCCTTCTTGTATAAGCTCGAATTTAGCATGTCTTGCACATAATTAGTAATAAATTCTTTAGATAAATATTTCTCTTTTAAATTATTAACTTGATTTTTCTTCATTCCCCTTTTTATTAATTTATTATTTAGTTTTTTTTTTTGTTTTTTACCCTATTTAGAATTAGGCTTAATTTTTAACTAGGCTTAGAATTCTTAAGGGGATTTTACAATTACAAAAATTCTCACTTAATAATTGTTTTAAGTCCTACCACGTCAAAACAATTTTGTTTTCTAGGCACCTAGGTTCATTGACTCACCTTTATTAAAATCGTGATGTTCCCTTCAAGATGCACTACATGCTCCAAGGGTGCCACTTGCCTTTTTTCATGTTTTATTTATGCGACGTTCGATTCAAGATGCACTACGTGCTCCAAGGGTGCACTTGAATTTGACTGATTTTGGTAGTTTTCCAACCCTTGGAGTCAATACTCCATCAGGCAACCTTGTGAGGGACTAAGGACCTCTAAGGAATAAGGACCCTGCCTTATTGCACACCTCTTAGAATCTTCGTGAGAGATTGTCTGAGTCTACCCTCATGCCATCATTGATCTCTCGAACTAGGTAATTGTTAACCTAAAATTCAAGCCACGAAGGGACTGCTAGTAGGATGTGGCAAGGCTACTGCCACATCTCTCCCTCAATTTTTGTTTGTTGTGCATGGCCCCTTTACTCCTAATGTGAGTCTGATTAGCAAGCAATCACCATCCTGCATCTATCAACGAAACATGTCAACGATCCATAAACAACATCATTATATACCCAATCATATGTCACATATGCATAAACAAAAATACCCAAACCATATACAGTCCACTCCCTGACTCTATCCAGAGTCCAAGGAGGTCCACTAATTCCATTAAGATCCTAAATCTGTTAAGTGTTCTGCACACTCAGGAGAAACCCGTCAATAGCACATGTCTACACATAGATATCAAAAATCATAAAATCATAATCCACAAGCTCTGTTAAGAACCCAATACTGAATACAAAAGCACCACAACAGATATAGAAGAACAATATAGAAAAACACAACTTTATTATATCAAACCCTTGAGGTAGGGCAACACCATACAATGGATCCTATTATGGAAGGGATCCTCTCCT